>VZRL01000791.1:475067-541761 GCA_013397895.1 Origma solitaria
TTTTTTTTTTTTTTTTTTTTTCAGTCTTTGCAGCAGCAGTTGGAGGTGATTGTTGGCTATGAAGAGCTGCTTGCAGATATTGTGAATTTGTGTGTGGACTACTATGAAAACAAAATGTATCTAACGCCCAGTGAAAAACATATGCTTTTGAAAGTAGGTTTCTTTTGGGTACAAAATTTAAAAAAGAGTGTTGAGGCACGGCTTGTTTCTTTTGTTTTTTTAAAAGGAACCAGATTAAGCAGATAACTCAAATTACTGCTTTTCCCCGTCATTGTGCTTTTGTTGTATTATGTGCTAAAAGTAACATAAGTTTTTCTTTTCTAAAGAAAGTTTCTAATTTATTTTTGTTTTTCATAAATTGTAGTTGACCCAATTGAACTGCATCCAGTTCTATGGAACTGTGTTTCTATGAAGTATAATGACAGCAGAAAGGGTCTACTACATTTTATTATAGATATGTTGCAAGTTTGTCTAAAAAGCTTTTGGAAGTGAGGCTGTGTATCAAATATTGAGGGAACAAGTATCTTGAAATTAGGATTACAAGTCAGTTTAGTTTGCTGGAGTATGTACTTGTAATAGGAGGGTGCTGGGCAGTATGAAATGTGGTTGATATTATCAGCTGCATGTCTTACAGTGGAAGAAAAGCTGTAGAGTAAGAACTAAAGATTTGCCTCGTCAAATATTTTGAATCACTTCAATGTTTAACTTTTGAAGAGCTCTGTTTATTGGGAGTAAATGAAACTTCTCTGAAACCATACATGAACTCTAGAGCATTTGTGTTCTGTCTGCAAGGGTGTTCAGTGTGTCTTTCATATTTAGGCCTTTTGTTTGGTGGAGAGTATATCCCTGTGCCTGAGAGTATTTTCCAAATGATTCTTGAACTCTGTCAGGCTGGTGCTGTGACCACTTCCCTGGGGAGCTGTTCCGGTGCCCAGCCACCCTCTGGGGAAAGAACCTTTTCCTGTTAAATTTATAACCTTATGCTAATTAATACCTTGGACAAAATGTAATTAGATTTTTTTGTTTGTATAATTCAGAGAGGTGCTGAAAGCCAGAAGGGCAATCACTCAGAGATATTAGATCTAAACTTCTGTTACCAAATCAGTTTGCATGTACAGAATTTGAATAAAATGGAAGTGAAAAGCTCTAAAAATAGCCAAACTCTTGTTTCAGTGAGATTTTTTTTTTTTTTTTTAATGTGAAATCTTTATACAAACAAGCAACACCTTTTAAGGGTAACTGATCAGGCTAATATTTAATGGAAAAACTGCTAATACAGGTAATATAAGAATAGTATAGAAATGTGTGTATTTGAAAATATATTCTGTTTGAAGGAGGTTGGGGGTTTCAGAACTGGTTTTAAAATGGTGCTTTTGAAATTATATGAAGAGTGGACTTACAGGTTTTACTTCTGAGGTCCTTTTGTGGAAGGATTTGGTTTTTTCCTTTTTCAGGTGATGGGCTTTGGATTATACCTGATGGATGGAAGTGTCAGTAACATCTATAAGTTGGATGCAAAGAAAAGGATAAATTTAGCCAAGATAGACAAGTACTTTAAGGTTGGTTAAAATGTGATTTTAAAGGCAGTTTCCTTTGCATTTTAAATATAATTAAATAGAATAAAGATCACTTTGGATTATAATATGGGTAAATAATAGTTTCCTTTCACTAACATATGTGTTAATAATTTATCTAATCTGATTTGTTCCCTATGTACAGCAGTTGCAGGTTGTCCCACTCTTTGGTGACATGCAGATTGAACTTGCAAGATACATTAAGACCAGTGCCCATTATGAGGAAAATAAATCCAGGTAAGGAGGAGAAGGAAACAGAGTGGAGCATCTGAGATGGGAAAAGTTTGACCTTCGGAGTATATTTTCATACTCACCTGTTAGTCCATGGGTCTATGGTCATTAATAGGATTTTCACTTGGTCATCTTTTTGGTCTGGGTATGTCACTATTAATGTAATTCATGTAATGGATACAACTAAAGAGACAGGTGGTTTAAAAACTTTTCTATTCTGCTGAGCTCATTCTTGTGTCTGTGACATTTCTTCTCACCTGGGTTGGTAGCAATTAATTTTATCTGCCACTAATTTAATATTTATTTTTTCCTTTTAATATGAAACTTTCTTTAAAAGAAATGAAGGATTTTACTAAGCAAGGTGAGCAGTAGTAGTGCATGGGTAAATAGGCATGTGTACATTGTACATGGAGCAGCAACTTAGCTTGTCTCCCCCCCCCCCTTTTTTTTTTTTTGTGGCTAGGTGTGCAGCACAGCAAAATGGTTGGAAAATGCAGCCAGTTGGTGCATTAACAGTTCCATGGTTTATGGTTGTTGCTTTTTTTTTTTAGTGAACCTTTCTGTGCTCCTCCAAGACCTTGCCTCCAT
Source organism: Origma solitaria (assembly GCA_013397895.1). Classification (NCBI taxonomy): domain Eukaryota; kingdom Metazoa; phylum Chordata; class Aves; order Passeriformes; family Acanthizidae; genus Origma; species Origma solitaria. The sequence goes on from VZRL01000791.1 coordinate 477,461, forward strand.
GCAGCTACATGAATTTAGAATGTTGTGCTTTGCATTTTAATTCCCGCAGAAAAAACCAACATAACTTGCATGTAATTGCTAAGAGGAGATCTACAGCAATGGGCCTACTGAGCTACTAAAAATGAGGCTACTTAACATGACATTCTTGGTAGCATGTTTTTTGTGTACCTCTTGATAACATGTTAGTAGTATTTAAAAATGCCTATTGGGAGCACACTGTACCAAGTAAGTAAGTATCCAAAGGTAGCTAGATGTATCTTACAGGCTATACCTGTACTTCTGCCCTAGGTTTCAGTCCTTTTTGGTCTTGTTCCTAAATGTAAGCAGAGAGATGCTGGTTTGTATTTCATAGCAGCAGCATTTAAAAAACAAAAACTCCCGAAACAGAAAAGTTTTACAGTTTTTTCTTAAGACTTGGAAGAAGTGCTGTTTGAACTCAGAAGGGCAGTTCATCACTAATGGCTTGTGCAGGGACAGGTGTGAAGAGAGGAAAAGCCTTAAACAACAGAGGAGGAAAATGTGTAAAAAAAAAAAAAAAAGTAATGCATTGTGGATCTTCCTTTGGAGTATCAGCTGTGCTGTTATAAAAACTGATTTAGGTGGGGTTTTTTTTGTCTTCTGAAACAGATGGACATGCACATCTTCCAGCAGCAGCCCCCAGTACAATATATGTGAGCAGATGATCCAAATCAGAGAAGATCACATGCGATTCATATCTGAGCTGGCTCGATACAGCAACAGTGAGGTGTGTGGGGTTAGAGCTACATGTGCAAATTTCCTGTCACTCATTAACAGTTACTGTTAAGTATCTGGAAAACAGATAAATCTCTGGCTAGGTAAATGACAAAGCTTGGCCACCTGAGTCAGGAAAAGCTGATTGTGGCTCTAGTACCCGTTCTCTGCTTTATATTTGCACTATTTAAATTTAATGTAATAATGACACATCATACAAACTCTAACACCCTTCTGCCTTTTTCGATGTATCACAGATTTATCCTAGAACTTTTGGTGTGTCTCATTTAGAGTATGTTTTCTAGTCATTCCAAACAAAGTAGTTTGTTTTAGACAAAACTATAAGTTAAGAGGTTAGTAAAAGAATGCAGAAATGCATGTGTATATACACACTCATACATAAATAGCATATATAGAGAACACATAAGTATGTATATCACATATAACTGATGTCTTGAATTCACCTGCAACAATATTTTGGTTATTATGGATACCAGTGATTTCCATTTCTTGACCAAAATTTGTGAAGCTTAACTACCAGTCTCCAGAAGAAAAAAACTGATGTTAATGCAGGTGTTGGTATATGCTGCTGTTTTAGTGCTTCAGTTGATGTAGAAATTTGGCTGTGGATGCTGAATACAGCATGTTCTGATATGGATTTGAATGTGGGGTTTTTGTTTTCTTTTAAAAATAATGTTCTAGGTGGTGACTGGGTCTGGTCGACAGGAAGCTCAAAAAACAGATGTGGAATATCGGAAGCTCTTTGATCTCTCTCTCCAAGGCCTGCAGCTTCTCTCCCAGTGGAGTGCCCATGTCATGGAAGTGGTATGTAACATGGGAAATCAGATGAAAAAGAGGTGGCTTGGTGAGGTTAGACAGAATAAAACAGCTTTGCTTTAATGGACTGGAAAATGCATGTTGTGTTTTTATAGCATCACAGAATAGTCTGAGCTGGAACGGACCCACAAGAATCTTGTTCCCTTAGTTCCCCTCTTCCTTCTTCCTTCACTCCTTTTCTCCTTCTGCTTCAAAACTCATTCTAAGAGGATGGCACAGGAAGCTCTCAGAGTCTAGGAGTAATGATGCTGCTGTGAAGATCCAGTAGCTCTTAGCTCACACAGTACATTCAGCTTGTTCTATTTAATGGATAGGCTGTCACCTGTGAATCTTCACCAGTTGTTTTAATGTCACTCTTGATATGAACATTTTGTAGACTAAGACTTCATAATTTCCTTCTAAACATTTTTTAAAATTATGTTGTTAGAAACATCTGTACTGACATGCAGTCACTGAGGAGGTGATAGAACAGCTCCAACTGGCCGTGTTTAGACTGAGTAAATTGAAGCATGTATGGACTTAATGCACAAAAATGGATGGAAGGGCTCCCATTGGCTTTAGATTAGGCTTTTAGTCAAAAGGAAAGTAAATGTAGGAAAAGGAAAATTTGAGAAGAGATCAGGGAGGGGAAATAAAGAATATGCTGAGTTGCTTCTCTGTATGGTAATAGTGCATTTTAAAATCAGATGCCAGTTAGAAAAGTGACTGTGATCTTTTCCAGAAAGAAGCTGCTTAAGGCAGAAATTGAAGAGGAGTGTGCAGGAGTCCTTTTCATGCTCCAGACACTTGGATAAAAGCTGTGTGCCTTAGCTGAACCAAAACACGTTCTAGGAAGGGTTGAAACATGACTTATTATATGAGAGAAGCCAGACTGGCTCCTCTTCTGCCTCTGATGTCTCGGGGGCATCAAGTAATTTGCACTGTGTGACCCCAGAGCAGTCACAGTGGGCATAGCTGGAGACCCAATTTTCTCTCTTGTTTTTGTTTTTAACTGCCTCTTTTAAAAGCCAATAGATGAGTTGTGTTTTTTCTGGCATTATCCAATTCCTGTTTAAATCCACAGTGTATTTAATGGTAAAAACCTTGTTCTTCTTTCCTCCTCTTAAGAGGGGTTGCTGTCATTTATTGTTTACCTTTGCACCTCTCAGACTTGCTCCCTTTATTTCTGTCACCAGAAATTGCTGCAAACAGGGGTCTCTTCAGAGTGAAAATCTTCCTATTTTGCTATATCTCTGAAGGAAGTCCCTCTTTCCCAGTTCTGTTTTTGTCCTATTCATTCCAGGACAAACATTCTCTGAGCATCACAGCAGGTGTTTTTGGCTATTCTTGCTGCTTTTCTTTGTCTTTCTAATTTGTATGGATTCCCATAAATCTCTTCTAAGTTCAAGTTTGTGTTCACCTTTTCCCTGTCCTACTGAGAATTTATTCTGATATGGAGCATCCTAGTTACTTAACCTGTCTTGGCCTTTACTGAGTATTCATGAGCATAGTTGCATGCCTCATGTTAAGATAAAAACTTTCAGCGTATGTTTGTTGTGCATCTTAACCCTGTCAGTTAAAATCCCCCGAAGTACTTCATTTTGTTTAATCATTTCCCCAGTGTCTTCGTTGTAGCACTCAGGTTGCAGGGCATGATGCTCCTCTTTGCCATAGGTGAATTGGTGCTATTAATCCATTATAGTAGGCAAATTTATATTGCTCTGTAATCTAGCATTTATGCTAAGGTGTTGTCAACCAGATCTTTCTATGTGCTGCACTCAACCTGTGAGAAAATTGTAGTTAAATGTGACTAGGATTTTTCGCTTGTTGTACCCTGGTGGATATTAGGCCAGCCTGACACTGCTCAGGGACATTTTGAGCTGTGTTTGCAGTGGCTGAAAAGGCAGTATGTAAGAGAAGTGCATACTGTGCAGATCATATTGTCACAAATAATGCAGCTATTTCCACACATTTCAGCCTAGTAAACTTAAAAATTAACACCCCCTCCAACAAAAAAAAAACCCAAATCTGTAGTTTTCCAGCTGTGTTTTGAAATTTAAATGTGAATATTTCACCAAGTAGAAAGCTCCTTTTTTTGTGTGTATGATGGATTTTTTATTTTATGCTCTGAAATCTGTGTTTCTCATGTTTGAAGCAGAGAAGAAACTTTCACCTGTGATAACATTTGCTCAGTAAAACATACCCTTAAGTGCAATACCTGCTGAGTTTGAGTTGCATTTCTTTGAAATAATACAGGATCAGTGGTTTTCAGGAGAAGTTTTCGGGGAAATTATTGTTTGGCATTTCCGCCAGATAGTAGTTTCAGAATGTAATGCTGGGTTTGAGCATAGTACCAAATACTATTCTTCAAATCTTTATGAAAACACTGGGGTGCTTCTCAAAGCATGTTATTTGTGTCCAGCTGTGTTTTGTGTTTCTCAGGCATTTTTGTTTCTTTTTATTCCCCCCATCTTTTTTTTCTCCCTCTTCTGCTTTGTGAACTGCAGTACTCATGGAAGCTGGTCCACCCAACTGACAAATACTCCAATAAAGATTGTCCTGACAATGCAGAAGAGTATGAAAGAGCAACAAGATACAATTATACTAGTGAGGAGAAGTTTGCTTTGGTTGAGGTAAGAGAAATGTTTTTCTATAGGGATTTTCCAAACATTAATTCTATACAAAAGAGAACATTCTCTGTAAGCGTTTTGCATACCCAGTGCAAAAAGACAGTCTGCCCTGTGCTGACTCCGAAACAGCATGTGTTCCTCCATTCAGCATATAGGAGCACAGCGAAACTATTCTTTATAATTTGTAACTTGTTAATTCCCCTTTTCTCATTTTTTTGTATTTAAAAATGTGCTTTTTGTACAAATATACAAAGTAAGAACATGTTTGGGTTTTTTTTTTTTTTGCAGGTGATTGCCATGATCAAAGGTCTTCAGGTGCTGATGGGACGGATGGAAAGTGTTTTCAACCATGCCATTCGTCATACTATATATGCAGCTCTTCAGGACTTTGCCCAGGTCACGCTTAGGGAGCCATTAAGACAAGCCATTAAAAAGAAGAAAAATGTCATTCAGAGGTAGCATTACTATTTTCATATTTTTTTATATTTTTTCCCCCAGACTTTAGTAAAATCGTTGCAGAATTGCACAGTTGTTAGATTCTACCTCTCTAAGTCTATACTCCCAGTCTTTCTGGCACTCGTAGTTAACTTGGTTGGATATGAATTGGAAGTTGAAGAAGTCCGAAGTTGAAAATGAATGGCTGCAGTAAGGGTTCAGGCTGTCCTGAGCTTCTTAGGACTACTTCAGGAAGTCTTGTGTTCCCTGTTGTGTATTTTTATTTTAAGAAAATATAAATACAGTAATAGTGAAAGCAAGATTAGGGTTTGTTTCTTGAAGAAAGCTTACACTGTCCAGTTTATGATTCCAGTGTTTCCTTTCCTTGTGTCTCATGTTTATCCCACTCTCACTTCTCTCTGGCCCTCTTGGCATTTTGTCTTATTTCTCAGCTTCTGCTGCTTTTGGCTTATTAGCCTTACACTTCTCTTCCAGTGCTCCATCTGCCCACCCTGATTGGTGACATTTCCTGACCTTATTTTTTTGTCCCTAATTGTTTGCTTTTAATCTTGACTTGTTTATCATTTATTTCTTCCCATGTTTCATTGCAAAGCTCTTAGAGGTGAAAGTCCGTAGCTAATTAGGCTATTGCTAAAATGCTCTGACTACCAGAAAAATATCATTATAAGCTAAAAATAAACAAATTGCTCCACATTACTAGGTTTACAGGGAGAGTGTTTTTGTCCCAAGATTTTAATGAAATGGGAAAATAATGTTTTCGCACCTGCTCAGATTTGGGATGAGACATTTTCTTCGTTGTTCAGCATGCCACAGGATATGGCTGGCTGTGTTCCTGATCAGTACGTGAGTTTCAGTTCAGTATTGGGAGCTAAAAGTCTGTGAAGCTGTTCATATAAATTTCAACTGAATTCTGGAATCTGAATTTCTTCTGAAAATAGGAATTTTGCTTGTTTGATCGATCCAGCTCTGGGGTCCTCAATATAAGAAAGACATGGACCTGTTTGAAAGGGTCCAGAGGCCTCGATGAGAGGGCTGGAGCACCTTTCCTATGAAGTCAGCCTGGGAGAGCTAGGGTAGTTCAGCCTGGAGAAGAGAAGGCTCTGGGAGGCCTTTTTACAGCATTCCAGTACCTGAGAGGGGCTTATGACAAGGAGGGACTTTTTGTACAGGCAGATAGTGACAGGACAAGGGGCAATGGTTTTAAACTGAAAGAGGAGGGCAGGTTTAGATTAGATGTTAGGAACAAATCCTTTATGTGGAGGGTAATGAAGCACTGAAACAGGTTTCCTGGAGAAGTTGTGAATGCCCCATGCCTGGAAGTGCTCAAGGCCAGGTTGGATGGGGCCCTGAGCAACCTGATGCTGTGAAAGATGTCCCTGCCCACGGCAGGGGGGTTGGAACTAAATGATCTTTAAGGGCTCTAGACTATCCTTTTTGATAAACAGCAAGGAGTGATTATTTTGTGGATGTGTCATTGTTGAAGACGTTGGTGGAATTCTTTGTTCTTGCTTTGAGTTACCCCGAGCTCCTGAATGCTGTTGCAAAGTTTCTGTGCATGTGGTAAGAATGCTTAAAAGAGTACAGTGTTCTATCAGGGCACTTGGATGCTCTGTGGTCTGAAGCAGTGGGAATTGTGTTCAGTGTTTTGCAGGCCATACGGAAGACAGTGTGTGACTGGGAAGCAGGTCACGAGCCATTCAATGACCCAGCTCTACGGGGAGAGAAGGATCCCAAAAGTGGTTTTGACATCAAAGTCCCAAGACGTGCAGTTGGACCCTCCAGCACTCAGGTATTTTCCTGTCTGGTGGTTGTGATATCTGTTAACAATTGTTGCATGAGGTGTTTTCTTTCTGTCCTGAACTATTTTAAAATTGCAGGTTTTATTGCAGTCTATTTTTAATGCTGAAAATCTACTCTGATTTATATTTGCAAAATTATATGGATTTAACCAAGATCCTCTGTCTGGATTGCTGTAATTTTCTACTCTGATGCATAATTTTTCCAAGTGTTCAATCTCTTTAATTTGATTTTCTGGGAGCAAGTATTTTCTCATTGAGCTCCTAATGTTTTTTAAATAATATTTTTTTACTATTTGAATTATGTCTTGACTGACGTCTATCTCTGGTATGGCTGGTGAAATTTTTTTGTTAAATCCCATTATTCAGTGGATGCCTAGTAGTTTTAAAATATGTTTAAATTGTAAATGAATGCCTCTTAAAATATGGGAAAGTATTTGTCTTCTGACAAAATCCCTTGGAGTGTTCAGGAATGAATGATAAAGCTGGTCCCTAGAATCTAGTTTGTCTGCCACTAAAATGAGAGACATTTCAAATGTTTTCTGTGGTAGTCATCAAAATCCCATACCTAGATGCTCATTGTTGTTACCTCCATATAATTCTATTTTTGTTTCATTTGTGGATTTTTTTGGAGAGTGTATGGTCTGATATTCATAGCTCATCTGAGAAAATGAGGTACTGAGCACTTTGGGTGAAAAATTGAAGGCAACTTTGGTTTGTGTAGACAGTCTTTTAATACCTAAAATCTGTGGGAAAGAGAGCATGTTTGGTTAATAATTTTGGGTAATAAAAAGTTGCCTAATTTGTGATAAGATCATTTTAATGAAGATTTTGTTTTGATAATTGCAGAAAAATTGTTTTGATTTCTGATTTCCTGGGGTGAAAAAAAGGTTAAATGTCACCACCAGTGTGCTTCTCCTGTGCTTTAAGGGCTTTGCTTCCCCTGCTGCAACAGGCTGTTTAGATTATGTGGTTCTATCTGCTTTTTCTGCTCTTGGGCTGGCACACTTGTCTGTCTGGGCTGACAGGACGACAAGGGGTCAAATATATCTATTTTAGATAGGTTTTCCTCAGTTTCATGCAGTTCTAAAATGGCTGTGTATGAATCAGTAATTGGTGCTACCTGGGAATCTTTGCTAAATCATTTGATAAGCTAATGGCTCTCTGAGCATCCTCTGAAATGAACAGGAACTTTCCCTTTGCTCAAGGGAGCACCAGGTTGCAATGATTATTCTGAACAACCTTTCTTTATGGCCTCCTCTGCATGCTTGCTGTGCTGCTTTTCAATTTTAACAAACTAACATGTTTTCTCTGCTTCTCTTTCCCATTCCTTATTTACCCATGTGTTTTTATTAACGGATTCTCTTTCCCTGCCTGCCCCTGTCTGTTGGTTTTTAGCTCTTCATGGTTCGCACTATGACAGAGTCCTTAAACTCTGCTGAGCTGTTGAAGCAGCTCAAGTCTCTGGGACTGGAAAAGCTATTGCATGTGACACACAAGTTTCTGAGGCAGTCCTACATCTATCCGCCTCTTTTAAACTTTGGTGGTAAGACATTACTTATTACTTTTACATTTTGTGGTGATGTGAACTGTTCCACTGCAAATGGTATGCTGCTGAGTGTCAGTGGAGGTCCCCTTGGCATGGGTAGGCATTTGTGCTGGTGTGTAGGCTAGTGTTGCATCTGTTCCTCTTGCCTCAAAGGCTTTTATCCACACAGTGCCAGTTTTCAATTTGAAGTGGAGCAGTCGCTTACTGATAGTAATTCTCAGTGTTGCTCAACTAATGTACCATGTGTATTTTCCTTTTTTCCCCCCCTTTCCACCATAATTGTTTCCTTTAATGATACAGCTTTACATGGTGAGAACTATGTTAGAGTCCCTCATTGCTGACAAAAGTGGTTCCAAGAAAACCCTGAGAAGTAGCCTTGAGGGGCCCACCATATTGGACATAGAAAAATTCCATCGCGAGTCTTTCTTCTACACTCATTTGATAAATTTCAGTGGTAAGATATGTAGATGATCAGTGTCCAGCTTAGCATGTCCTAACACCTCTAACACGACCTGGAAAATGTTTCCGATTGCCTAAGTCAACTTAACCTTTGGTTTATTTATCAAAAGCCTTGGTCTGTCCAAACTTTTTCTGAGATGTGGTACTTAGTATTGTGGTGGGATTTTTATTTTGACTTGTTACACGTTTGTTTCTAATGCGTCCAATTTCATATTGTTACCTCCCTTTTCTATTTTCTTTATGTATGTACTTATATGAACAAGGGACAAATAAGCCTGTACACATTGAAATTTTTAAAAGGAAGTAGTTTTTGTGTTTTGGGAGACTTTTTTTGTTTTTGTTTTAAGTACAGGGGAAACAAATTCTCTGTTGTGGTAAATTTGATGTCATTTCACTGCTCTTACTATTCAGTTAATTGTAATCGGAAACATGCTGTCCTAAAGAATTCACCTACTGACATTGAGTGTACCTAGTCCTTGTCATCACCATGCTGTGTTGTCTTTCATTTTTGTTTTGCTGCTGGTCTCCTTTACTCTTGGAGAAGGGGGAGCCTGTAAGTGTCAGTCATAGTGCTACTGGGGAATGGCACCGCAAAAGGTCTTCAGAAGGTCCTAGTGTAAAAAGTTCATTCCTTCTTTAGTTCTCAAGCCTTCTGGAAAAAATAGGATTGTACAAAGTGTTTTCTGAAGAGGTGGGAAGCACACCTCTGTGCTTTTGACAGCATCCTTAGAAACTTATTTTAATTCCTACTTCACGTGTCTGTCTGTCATTTCCTGCCCATCTAATCAACAGGAACATGTGGAGCAATTCAGTCCTCCCTAGGGAGGGATGGTACTGGTAGTTCCAGTACAATTTTGCCTCCTTCACTTGCTGCTTCCCAAATTCGGTGTATGGCTTTCTCAGTCCCCAACTGAGAAATTAAACTGGAAATTCCTTTTGACTGGTGTACATAGTTTTTCTGTTTAACTGGTAGTCTTGTCCACTTCCACTCTTTTTTTTTCTGTAAGGCACCACTTTCGGGGCCAATGAGGAGTTCAAAACTCTTAGTAAAAGTCACGGGCTTTACATTTTGAATTTGGATTAGATCATTTGGCCTATGTACAGCTCTAGTGACTTGCACCTGCTTTTTTTGTTTCACATTGCATCATCAGAATCACAGTTGTATTGTACCTGATGTATTTTTATAAGAAGTGTAATTCTCCCTTATTTATTCTGAAAGAAACACTGCAGCAATGCTGTGATCTGTCCCAGCTGTGGTTCAGGGAATTCTTCTTAGAGCTGACCATGGGCAGAAGAATCCAGTTTCCCATTGAGATGTCCATGCCTTGGATTTTGACAGATCATATTTTGGAGACAAAAGAGGCATCAATGATGGAGTAAGACCCACTTGTGCTTTTCCACTGAATGATTATTCTTAATAATTGCCATTCCTTATTATAATGTTACTGCTTTAATTGGTTTAGACAAGTAGTCATTGAGAAGGTATTCTAAACATTTATAATATTTTTGTCTTACATTTGCCCATTTTCAGATTCTTTTTCTTTTTGAAGTTAGTAATTGAAATGTAAACCTTTTCTATAAGTATCATTGCACCAGCCATATATTTTGCTCCCTGAGTTCTCCTTACTCTTCAAAAATGTCAAATATAATGTACAGTGGTAAAAGCCTAGTTCCGTTTTGATGGAAAGCTACATCTAGAAAACAGGTTTTAGACTTCAAACTTATCTACACCTTTTCATGAAGTAACAAAATATTTTCTTAAAGGAAAAATTGTGATATTTTTATATAAACTAAGAAAAATATCCTGTTTTCATGAGTCATGTGTGGATTACAATATTGACTGGCTTACATCATCTTGACTGCACCATCCTAAAGAATCATGACTTTTACACACATGTAACTCTCTTTTTTATTCTTTTTCTTGCAGATATGTTCTGTATTCTTTGGACCTTTATAATGACAGTGCTCATTATGCACTTACCAAATTTAAGAAGCAGTTCCTCTATGATGAAATTGAGGCAGAGGTAAAGTAACCTTACATACTGGAGAAATTTAATCTGTACCTGAATGTGAAAATCATGCTAAAGGGCGAGGCATATATAAGAGTTTCAGAATGCCTGGAGATTACAGAAAAACTGAGAAGACTGATCAGAAGATGAGTAACTGGTTGGGTGATATGCTGTGAGGAAACCTGTAGACCTGTGCAAAAATGCCTCACATTAATGCTGAAAATTGAATGTCATCATCTCTTGTACTGGGAAATTTGGATCTATTAACTTTCTTGACTACATTCGATAAACAGTGGGAGGTCTTAGATAAGCTCCCATATTCTAATTTTAGGAATCTAAATGCATTATTTTTTTTCCCCCCAAGGTAAACCTGTGTTTTGACCAATTTGTCTACAAGCTGGCAGACCAAATATTTGCATACTACAAGGCAATGGCTGGCAGGTAGCTATTCCTTCCAGTATGAGAGCTTTTCTTCACATGTTTCTGCTCTGCTTTGCTGTTTAATATACTTGAAGCGTTTTCTCCCTTTCCTCATAGCCTGCTTCTGGATAAACGGCTGCGTTCAGAGTGCAAGAACCAGGGAGCAACCATTCAGCTGCTGCAGTCCAACCGCTACGAGACACTGCTGAAACAGAGACATGTTCAAGTGAGTTAACTCCTACTATGTTGTATTTGAGTTGCTTGGCAACTTTCCAATGGTGTTGACTTACGTAGGTAGACAAAACTCATTTTGTGCTTTACGTTCTGTCATCTCAGTAGCATAACTGAGCATTTGAGGTCTGCTTTTTTTGTCATATGAGGGCGTAAATTAAGAAAAAACCTTAAAAGATCCTCTTTTAATGCAAATGTCTGTTGCAGTCAAGAAAACACGAGCCAAAAAAGAATGCCATGGGTGGTAGCGTTGTCTTCCTAGTAATGTCTTTCATCGGGGTTCAGTATGGTGTTGGCACAATGTCATGGAAGCATAAAATGCTGAAATACATACTTAAATGTAGATGCAATGTGCACTTTTACTACTTTTTGTGAGGGGTGGGATGCAAATTGTAGTACTGCATTTGCTCATGAATTTATAGATTTTGTCCATCTGCTTTGTTTCCGTGTGTTTGGAATGCAAGTTCACAACGTGAGAGTCTGTGGAGTCTCGTAGTCCTTGTACAGCTTGTCTTGTAACCTGGCTGCCAGTTCAAAACCTCACGGCGTGTTTTCCTTTAGCTTCTTGGCAGGTCCATAGACCTGAACCGACTGATCACTCAGCGCATTTCGGCAGCCATGTACAGGTCGATGGAGCTGGCGATTGGCCGATTTGAAAGCGAGGATTTGACTTCCATTGTGGTGAGTGCTGTGCTGTGGTTTTGCCACATCACTGACACAGCGGTTGTGGTGAGCCCAGAAAAAACCCCAAACGTGCTGCAACTGCGGGCCTGGCGAGTAAAGTGTGGAGGAAGCATGTACTGGGAGCCATGAGAAAACAAGGAAAGCAAGCATTGTTGTGATTTGAATTTTTGTAAGCACCCACTTCTGCCCATGCTTAAAAATAAATTACAGATCAAAACGAAACAGCCTTGTGCTTGGTAGAACCACAGTTAGTTTATATACTCAGGCAGCTTGGTTTTGTAGCGTGGCAAAAATAATTTTTTTTGTGAAGAAATGAAATCTCACTTGTGCCTATGGAGGAAGAGCATCTGTGCAATTTTGAGGTGTCCTTTTGAGTTAGTTTCCTGATTAAAATGCTAAAAACCAAATTTTATTTCCAGACGGCATGAATTTGACAAGTAAATAAGCAGTCAGCAAGAAAAATATCAGGCACATTCAGTTCCGCTGGGATGAAAAATAAATTAAAAGTTACGCAAGAAAGTTTACTGTTGATCTTTCAGTAAAAAGTTTTTACCAATGACATGTTGTCATGCAGTTAATTACCTTGGTTTAATTTCATTCTTTACTGAAGAGAAATCAAATACTGAGGCCACAGAACTTCTTGACTTCTGAATGCTTGGTTTTATAACCTTTGAATTATTGAAATGCAGTTTTTCTTTGTTATGTGCAGAATTTTCTTAGTAGCTGGGTGAACAGAAACCACTGATGATGTGTTTCTTAGGTCAAAGGTTCTCATTCCTTGAGTTAAAAAGTGACAGAACTAGCGTGTCCCTTTACCATGCTCCTCTTTTTTTTTTGGCATGTTTTGTTTTGTTTGAGTTTTTTGGTAGTTTGTTGTCTTTATGCAAAATATTTTCTGTTGAAAACTGCTTGGTTTCCTCAATGAGAAACTGATCCTAATAGCTTAAGTAATCTGTAATTCCTGCTGTTTTTCAAGCTAAATGAATTAAATTAAGGTGTTTATAAGACAGCTATTTTTTCTCCTGAAACTGGACTTAATTCTCTAATAACAGTCATAGTGGGTTTTTTCCCTTGAAGTAACTGTTACAGGTTTAAAACTCCTTTGAAATATGGGGCACTTAAATCAGAGAGCAGTCTATGGGAAGATGACCAGTAGTTTGATAACACTGCTAGAAAAAGCCAGTGGACATTTCTTCACTAGGTCATTGCACAACAATCTTTAAAAGCAGTGTTTGAAATTTTTGGAAGGAGAGGTTGTGCTTTTTGTGTTTAGTGTTTTCAGTGTCTGATGTCAGATATAAAGTTGCTTTATTTTTAAGAGATTTCCAGAAAGGATACTAGGAATTTCTTGTCAAGAGGAGAAACATTTTGAAAAGCAGTACTCATATATAGTTATGTAGCCTGCAGCTACATAATACAGTGATTTTGTGGATACCTTCACAACATTTGTAAATGTCTGATCTGGTCTTTAATTGCATCTTAGTATGTATTTCACTGGAGTAGGTCATGAGAAGGATTTATGGTAAATGTGATGTTATTCCTAACATTTCTGCTACAATAGTTGGTTCACCAGTTACTCTACTGAGCAGAAATTACTCTGTGATTGCTTGTAAAGTAGGCAGTGCAGAAAGGTGCTTTTGGCCTATGTCTGACCCCATTTAAATGTTGGAGTTTTAGGTTTTGCTCAGTGGAGGACGAGTAGGCACAGATCTGTGTTTGAGACCCATCTGCATCTGAATACCCTTAAAGTCTCAGAAGGTTTAAGAAACAATCCCAAGAGTAATGATTCTTTCCAGCTCTTATCATTAGAGACTCGGGGAGAGTCAGTTGTTCATTTTGACTTCTTTCTAGTCTTCTCTTCCGTCAAGGTTATTTATGTACTTTGTTCAGTTTCTCCACTCTATTAAATCCATCATTCTCTTTTTTTCTTCCGGTTTTTCATAGGAGCTGGATGGCTTGATAGAGATAAACAAAATGACTCACAAGCTTCTGAGTAGATATATGACCTTGGACAGCTTTGATGCCATGTTCAGAGAAGCCAACCACAATGTTTCAGCCCCTTATGGCAGAATCACTCTTCATGTCTTTTGGGAACTCAATTATGATTTCCTTCCAAACTACTGCTACAATGGATCCACCAACAGGTTAGCAAGGCAGCTTTTTTATTTGCAGCTCTTATTCTACCACCCTCCTGCATCTTCCTTCCTAGCAAGTGCTGACAAGGCCATCTCTATTCATTTAGTGTTCTCCACTTCTAATGCTTTACTTGAAATGAAGCAGCATGGGTCACTTTACCAAGTACTGTTAAATGTATGAAAGCCTGTTATTTGTTCACAATACAAGGCAAATGTAACCACAGCATCCGAATTCTGATATTTTGATGACGTGGTTTTGATAAGCTGAAAAATAGAATGTGTCCAAAAACACTGCAAAGTGCGTATCAGGAAGATATTTTGAAACAGGATCTTCAGCTGTGAGATGATGGAAATAAAATTATGTTCCTAATTCTGTGTTAATGTGAAGAAAAACATTGTTTCCTGGAGAAAGGAAGAGTTCAGTGTTCACTGCAACTGCAGTTGCAGTCTTTAAGGAGAGTGAGTAATGGAAATAGAAAGCGGAAGGTGGGATCTAAGGTTTGAATGAGGGGGAAGGCTCAGTGTTCAAGATTTTGCATATCTGGGCTTCCTGCCTGTGTGCTGTTTTTAGGATTTGTGTTACTTTTAGTCTTTACTCAGGTTTTGGTTAAAGCCTCGTGAAGTGACAGTAAAGTGATAGTGAATATTGAGCTGTAGGAAGAGGAGGAAGCCTGTTCTCATCTTTCACTGTCTCCTTGGAGAGCTTTCCTTGTCTGACATGTTCTGTTATGTTATGTTGCATTTTAGATCCAAGATTCTGTCTGCAAAGGAAAAAAAGAGTGGTTTTTTTTGTGGTTAAGTTTTACCCGAGAAACTTCTGTTGCAAGAATCTGTTTGCGCAGGAAAGTCGAATATATTTCCTGAGGAAGCTACTGTGCAGTTGATGTATGTGGAGATCAATATTGGAATATTCAGTGTGCTGTATTAAGAGTCATATAAACATAATATTAGGAGAAATCTTGATGAAATGCTGCTCCTTCACCTGCCCAGCTTTATTGAAAGACATTCAGTAGCTCCTATACAGTTTAGTCTGTGTTCATCCTGGCTACAAGGGCTCATGTACTGCAGACCACAGCACTTGGGAAGTGAGTGTGGGGAGCCAAAGGACGTTAGCAGGATCCTGTAGCACTGTTGCTTGTCTGTTTTTAAAATCTGTACGCAGGAATGGAGTTAGGCTCAAGCTTGTTGGGTAATTAATTCAGGATAATTAATTTAAACGATGTTAAAGGGAGCCAGATCTTAGGCAGTATGTGCACCATGTGTCTGATTTCATCACAGAAGTGCTTTGGTTTCAGTCAAAAGCAGCAGTGTGGAGAGAATTAATGTATGTGTTGCACATGCTATACAATGCCCTTTGATATTTTTGATGAGAGAGGGAACAAGAAGTTTTTAGCCTTTTTATAGTCCTTAAGCACATTATGTCTGTTACTGCCTTGCTGTTAGCATGAACTTTAAATTGAAGAGCTCTCTCTGCATTCAACTGTACAGGTTATTGAGTGCAAACACAGGAGTACACAGTGAGCAGCTGTGTGAGAGCTGTTAGTTTAATGCTTGACTCTTGATAGGTCATGTCTTGCATGAAGGCTACATGTAAACAAGGGAAGAAAAGTAGCAATGAAAAGCTGGAAGAAAGAGAAATAATCATGATGAAAAGCAGAGAGGTTACTTGGTGGTGTGAGGGGCTGGAGGCAGAGTTCCCAGAAAGTGTGTCATACCTGTGGCTTGTCTTCTTTTAATTTGACAGCTTGGTGTGAGGGTTCTTCTTTAGAAGTTAGTGTTTTGGTCAGATCAGCTTGTTTCTAGTACCTTTTGAAGCTCTTTTCCCAAGAATGCTTGAACATGATTATTTCATATATCTGTAAAAGTGTTCAACTGTTTAGAAACCCTGCAGGTTTAGTTCAAAAGCTAAGGCTCTCCATGCAGAAGTGCTGAAACGCATTGCATGTTTAATTACTTGGGACTTAGGAATTTTTTTATATCTGGTAATGTGCTGAGATTAAGCAGTGAGGCTGCTATTAAAAGATTTAGCAATTTAATAATTGGAGTTTCCACTTATCTGAAATTTAGTCTCATTAATGCTGGCCAGCTGCACAAACTTGGGGACAACAGTTTGTGGAGAAGGAGTGTGGGGAGATGAGCATGGGGACCTCTGCAGATGGGCCTTAGCAGTGACATCCAAGGGTGTTTTCAATCCACCTGTTGACCATCATGAAAGAAAGAAAACAAACCTTTGGACAGTGCACAAGTGTATAAACTGCAGGTGGGGTCAAAGTTGTCTCCAGTATCCTGATGCTGTCAGCAGCCATAAAAGGGTTGAAGGGACACAAGGGAGGCTTGAGGTGATTATTCTCCCAGGAAACATGCCAGCCTGCTGCAATGATTAGGTGTTTCTGTAAAACAAAAATAGTGGGATGTTAGTGCATTTGTGGCCCTTCAGAGGGGCGTTTATTTTTCCCCATTGTTCTGTTCCGTCCCTTTTAAAAAGCTATGTGAGATTTTGGCAGTCATTAAGTGCTCCAGTGAGGAGTCTGCAGGGAAGCTTGTGCTGCATCTCTTTTAGAAGCTCTCTAGCTATTGTCCACCAGTTCCTTTACTGAAAGTGACCATAAACAGCCATTTCCCACCTGTCTTTTCTGTGCTGCCTCGGATTGTTTTTCAAGAGCCCTCTCTCATGTTGACCCTCAGCTTCGTGTCTTTTCAAGCCGAAAGTCTTTCCACACCAGAAATATTTGTCATGCTTAGGCCTGCATCTGTACTTTTTCATTCCTCTTTGTCCTTGTAAAGTTAGGAGGTGTAGCGCTGTCCAGAAGATTCAAATGACACAAAGACAACTTCCACATTTTTGTTCAGTTCCTCTTCCACTGTCTGTAGTGTCCCTTTTTCTGCCTCACTTTCTTTACTGTTTCTAAGCTGGTCTTTTCCTTCCTTGACAGCTTGTTTTGTATTAAGGACTAACAGAGGAGCAAGTGTGAGACAGCCGTATCTTTATTTGAATTGAAAATTTTCTGTGCTTTCTTGACACAAGTGATACAAGCTTTTGGAGACAGTAGTCAAACGAGTAGCTCCATCTCCTCTAACACATTACCCAAATCTGTGTTTGCTGGTATAAATTCATGTGTATAGCACCCTTCCAAATGCAGTGTGACATGTTTCTTCCAAGGATACAGATTTGTCACAGAAGGAACAAAAAGACCAGCTTTTTATTTTTCACTCTTCCTGACTGCCTCTCCCCCTTCCTTTTGCAAGCTCTCTCTTTCCTCATACTGCTTTTGAGACTGGTTTTCACAAGAGAACAGCTGTGTCTTCTTGTGTTGCATATACTCTGACAGTCACTGTTCAGAAAAATTTTCAGCCCTTTCAGATACTGCTGGAGCAAACCTGAAAAGTAGCAGTGAAAACCATCTAGTTTCTGCTACAAAGAGCCAAATGGTGCAGGGATATAGACCTACGCAAAGCAGGGGTGACTGTAGTCAACTACCTTTCCCCTCCTATAAAAACAAGGAACCAAACAAAGTCCTTCTGCCAAAAGGAGGAGTGACAGCAATGGATTGGTGGATCTGTTACTCACTATTTTCCCTGCTGTTTCCTCTCTTCTCTTCATCTTGACATCTGTGTTTAAGAAGGGTCAGTCAGATCTAGTGTTCATCGAGAGGAGGTGTAGGGCCACCCTTAGTTCTGGTAGACAGGACAAACTAATTGGAGAACACTGGAAGTTAAGTGTCCATACCAATTAGACAGGGAAGCGCAGAGGAACACTTTCTGTAGGAGCAGGAAAGGAAGATCGTGATACCTTATTACTTCTGAGATGAAGCTCAGAAAGTTTATGAATGAGATTTGTCTGACCTGGTGCCTGCAGTAGCAAGGCAGCAGGCTCATTGAGCAAAGTGGTCTCTTTCAGATATCTCCTTAAATAAATTACAGTAATTAAAATCATAGAATCATTTAGGTTAGTTTTGAAGTGCTCACTCCTTCCTGGTAGGTATCACAGAAAAATTAATATTAAATTATTTGATTGCTAAAATACTTACTCTGGGGGCTCATGTTGTCCTCTAGCAATCATTTGCAAAGCTTTGGTAAGCCAGAAGGCTTTTCATCTGCTTAATCTACTTTGACAGCTTACAACCTGTGCTGATTAAAATGGATAAATTGCTGTGAGATCATCAACACTGATTAAAAATGAAACTGATTATCTTGGAGTATGCTCAAACCTGTATCCAATCAGTATTCGGGGGAAAGTAAAAATTTTCTTAGCTTTAGCTTTGATAGTCAAAGAGCTCCAGTCCTTCAGACGTGTTTCTCTTTCTCGGAGGAGGAGCAGGAGGAAGCCAGCTAGCAGAACGTCAGAAAGAAAGCACACACACATGCACACTGGAAAGGTTTGAAGAACGGTAGATGATGCTGAACTGTAAAATTTTCATATAGCCCTTTGTTTTGAGGGAAAAAAATTCTAATATTTACCTGAGTGATATGTTTGGATTAGTCACACACCTTCTAGAATGATTGATGCACTCTTTAGGCTGCTGTAGCCTCTCCATACCTTAACAAGTGACTGTTACCTTTTGCTCCTACTTTCTTACTCTCTTTCTTCCTCTCTTGACCTCTTTCATCCAAGAAAATATAAGCAAGTGTGCTTGCTTCAAGCCTTTAAGAAAGCTTTAAGACTATTTTTCTTCTACTCTGAAGCATTAGAGAGAAACCCCCGAGAACACAGAGGAACACTGGGAAACACACAAGAGTTACTTGAGCATTTACTTGCACTGACTGGTTTGCTCCCAGACACTAATTACATACCTTTCTGAAAAGTCTAAGAATTATAGTTACAGCCTACAGAGTCATGGGATGCACCCACTTGTATTTTGAAACACTCTTTTCTTTGTGAGTGTTTTAATTTAGTGGTAACAAATCTCCTCTCACCAAATATGTCTGCACACTAAAACTCAGTCTTATCTCAGGTGACATGGTATCTCTTGCAATTTCATTTTAGATATTCTCTTAGGGCTTGAAAATTGGTGTCAGTTTAAAAAGGAGTGGGATTTGGAGAGAAAAAAGGGTGAGTAGAGTAATCTCTGGGACTGTCGTATGTTGCAGATTACTTTGAATTCCATCAAATGTTTACATCATCTCTGGTAAACTCATTAATGAAGTATCTGCAGAATACAGATTCAAGTAATCTCTCTCAAAAGAGAGTTTTCAGTTTAAGTGAGATGGGGAGAAACTTGTAAACTGAGGAAATGTAAATGTAAGGAGATTTAAATAATATATATTGGATTAAAAGTTAAACATATAAATAATGTATTTTTCCTCAAAATCTCTAAATGCAAACCCTTTCTGGCTACAGCAAGTACAAGTATTTTTGGGAAGATGGGCTAAACTATGTGCGAACAAGTAGCTGTACTTATTTTTGAGCAGGTTAAAAATGCAGAAAACATTGTCCTGAAGTTACAGATTCTCACAAGAATGATTCAGAAATAAAACACAGTGGAAATAATTGTAAGCAACATGGTGCAATTTATATCTGTCTGGGTGAAACAGTTTTTATTAGCATGGCTGTTTTTGTTTTTAGCTAGAAGATGAGTGTATTAAAAATAGAATGTCTGTGTTCTTTCTAGGAAGAATTAATAATGAATAATTTATTTTGTGTGCAGATTATTTGTAAATACTTTAAACAAAAAAAGAGCAACATACAATTACATCTTATGATATTATAATGTAAGGCAAGTTTTCTTTCCTGAAACATTTTCCTAGATACATTTGCTTTGCTCAGTTATCACTCAGACCAGCCTGATATTATACAGCCATTTGAGGTACACTTCTTAAATAGCCATTTTCCCTCTTCACTGTGCGGCTTTGCACCATTTATCAAGAAATACTTTTTAATCAAAGTAAAAAATAAAGTAGCCATCCAACTTGTAAACACACATCCCCCAATAATTTTCCTCTGTTTAGTGTAGTTAAGCAGAACCAGAATTGTAGTAGGTATTGATTAACTTATTCCTGCTCTAAAACTGCAGTGCTGCCAAATGTGTGTTATGCAGTTAGCAGGGAACATTGGGGGAAAATCTGTGCTGCTTGTTCACAGGTGGGCTTGGGAGTGCTCCTTCAGACTGGTGCCTGAGTTGTGAGTGGTCTGGCTGATCCTATTTTAGGCAGTGCTCCATACATTTGTAGTTCTCTTGCCGTTCTCTTAACAGTATGCAAAGGTAAAGCTAAACGTGATTTGTGTTGGTACATGCTCACACTGAAGTATGATCAAACTTTTGAAACATTGACTTTGCTGCAAGGATTATACCCTTCCTCATGACTTTTTTTAAAGGTAACAATCTAATGTATTTCTCCTGATGTGAATTTTGGGGGAAAAACCTCCAACACATTAAATAGAAATGTCATGTTCTTCTTTGAAGGCATACTTCTTTCTCAAGGACTTAATTTTGCAAGCACCAGGAGTTTCCTTACTCCCTGTGAGAGACTATTGCTACTTTGCTAGTGACTTCCCTATTTGCTGGCCTGGGTTAGAGTAGAGGTGAGGAGTATTTTGGGACCCTGCACACCATGGAAAGAATAGTAATTGTTGAACTGCAGTATGATTTGTGTCCATGCTTTTGGGCAATGCAGACTCTGTGCTTCCCCGGTTTCTACTAGGGTTGAAATGCTGCTGATCTGGCTTTGATTGTATATGCAGACAGAATTAGGTGCACACCTGCTAACCTAAATATAAATAATGATTTTTTGGTTTTGTTTTTGGTACAGATTTGTTCGGACCGTGCTACCATTTTCTCAGGAGTTTCAGCGGGATAAGCAGCCTAATGCACAGCCACAATATCTCTATGGATCAAAGGTTGGATTTAATTCCCTTTATCTTTATGGTTTGCTAATGTTTAAAGGTATATTTTTTAATTACAGAAACTACACTGTATGAAAGTTATTAGAAATGGACTGAAATACATTTTGTGTGTATTTTAAATTGAACATACCCTTTTTTCTGACTTTGCTGTGAAGCTCACCATATGTTTCAGCCAAAGTGCAAGTGATTAGTCTGATGGTTAGCCTTGTCTGACAAAGCTAAAAATAAGCCCTTCTCTCAACCACCTTGCATTGATCTGTTGCTTATAGTGGCAGAGCAGACTCAAAGTAAAGATTAATTACTCATCTGGTGAAGTGAGAACAAGAGGCTATCTTGGGTGCAGCTCTCCCTTGTCACAGTGATGAAGACTGTGATGACAGAAGAAGCGGGAACAGATAGAAAACCTGCTTCAGATGTTATTTGACTTGTAAGGACTGTAGATTCTGACCATCTTAAACTATCAGATACCACACTACTTCAATGATGTTTTTTAAAAAATATAGTGTTTCTTTGGCATCTACAACCCAAGAACCTCAAACTAGTTGGGCTGAGCTTGGTGTCCTGGCCATCTCACCTTCTGTATTGTCATCAAGCTGCTTGCTTTGCAGATAGGAGGGCTTGAAAGGTTTTGGGAGTTTTCAGATTTCAGTAAGTTTTCAGCAGACATGCATGGTGTGCAGTCACATACTCAGTGCCTTATGGCAATCCCCAATACTGAGGTTGGAAAGGAGTTTATGTGGGTGAAAAGCTGGAAGAGTGCTTGGCCCAAGAGAGCAGCCGTGGGCTGCCCAAATGAGGAATGTTAGCCTGTACTCACTGGACCAATTCTATGCTGATGTGTGATAGATTTGTTCTCCCTGATCACTGCAGATTTATTTTCTTATTCATCAGAATTATTACCTGAGTCTTAGTGACAGTTAAAGGAGTCGTGCATTAACATATATTAGCATTTTTAATATCTAGTCAGAAATATTGATGTACTTCAAGGAGCAGTAAAAACCAGCAGTGATATCTGCAGCAAATAATTTGAGACTATATAACAAGCTGTCACTCCAAATTTTTCAATGTTTTCTTGAGTATCAGGAAGGCAAATTAAAGTATGGAAAAGATAAATGAAAATATAAGGATTAAATTAGAGGATGGGCAATAAAAAAGCTCAAAAATTATTTTTATTATTATTTAAAATTATTGAAAATGTGTACTCAATTATATGTCTAATTTATACAGGTGTGCTATAAGTGTTGTGGCTGGCTACTTTCAGTATCTACCTCCTACTTAAACATGAACATAATTAGCCCTTGTCTTATTTTCTGCACATCATATCATAGTTATATGGTGCAGTTTCAACCCAGTAATCTAGGTTTTGAGAGCTGAAGAGCTATCTCAGGAGTTACAAATTTCAGTCCTAAAATATCTGCTGCATTTGTAAAATTTTCATGCCTTTAAAATGTAAAGGAGGTGGAAAAGAGTTCACATGTCTTAATGTAACAGCTGACTGTCTGGTGCTGTGAACAGTGTTTTATATAATTGTTCTCCAACAGGGAACAGTAAACTATAGGAAAATAGGATTTTCTTACATTAGAGTTATTGTGTTCCTTACTATTTTAGGAACTGACCAGATGCAGTGTAGAGCAAAAACCTGACTGAATTTCATAGAGATTGCTAACTTAATTTATCTAAGTGATGATACAGTCTGGTGAGTGACAGAAGATTAACTGGGGAACACTTTTTTTATCAGGCAGGTTACATTATTAAAATGAGTTTAGTAATCTTCACTCTGAATTTTCAGAATTCCTGATCATTTTTCTGCATGAGCTGCAGCAGTCAGGGGGTGGGGGAGGGACACATCTTTCTTGTGTTTCTGGGGCAAATTTCATAACTAGATAGGCTTATATTAGAAGATATTCATGACTCTCTGTAGTTTTAAATTTTAGCAAGTGTATATTTTAATTCTTGAATCTAATGTATTTTGAAATTGAGGCTATCTGAACAGAGTTTTTAACATTTCTACTCTATATAGCCAGAAACAGATAGGAATTCTTACATGACAGAGGCTGCACATTCTAGCATGTGATATGATTGCATGATATTATCCTGGTTATGTTATTATTCATAGATAGGCTTGTTATAGAGCACATCCTTGTTTATGTCATTAACACTTACATTGTTGAGTTGTCTCCTGACTTGGTACTAATGAAATGTGGAGTAGCTGTGTTGGTTTTTTAAAATTTTATCTTCTTTGAGTTCTTGAACTATTTAGATTTTCAAGTGAGTACTTTGCATTGATCCTATAGACAAGAAATGTGACTTTTCCTTACTGATCTGTTTTGTTCCTGGTTGGTTTGGGATTTTTTGTCATTTTTGGGTTTGGGGTTTTAGGGTTTTTTCTTTTTAGCAATGCATGGGGTTTATTTAGGTCAAATCAATAATATTTTGATTTCCTGTACACATATAGACTCACACAGGTGTATTGCACTGTAATGGCTAAACCCTTTTTTTGCAGAAGCTTTGCATGAGCACCTCATAAGCACTTGCTTAAGAGTAACTAAAGACATTTTTTGTTAGTATCTTAAAGTGTTCACATATTCCCAGATCTTTCTAAATGGATCAAAGTATCTGGTCTATATTAATGTGTTTTGGTACTTAGCATAGACAGTTGTAGCAACATTCTCTTTAGCACCTACCTAAAGTTTTCTGAGTGGTATCTTCATGTAATTAACAAAACAAAAACCCACAGATACAACTTATTTCTTCTGATTTGTATGGAAGCAGAGCTCTCAGGTGGGTAGGAGCCAGCCTGCGAAACCTCATTAGCCTTTTAAGTGAGCTAGGTTATTCCAAAAGCTTGTTGAGTATGGTCATTGAAATCCCTTTACTCAGGTAAAGTACATGTAGGATTAAGGAAATTAATGTTGGCAGGTTGAAATTCAGCAACATGGGGTGGATGTGTGAAATGTTCAATAATGTACCTGTAAGAAAGTATCTTTTCTGGGGACTTGAACTAACTTTGCATGTTAATGAAATTCCCGGTTTTATACAGGTTGTGGAGACTGGAATTGAAGAGCTTTCTTTCTGTCTTATACAACATTCTCCAAATATTGTCAAGTTTCTATGTTTCTGGTGTTTTATAGGTGCTAACTCATTTGTTTTGTGTAAAAGACACGTTTGAAAGGTACTTCTCCATGTGAATATAGTACTTTTTATCTACTGCTGGTGCACAAATTAAAATCAGTTTACACTATGTTGCAACTTGTTATCAGTTTGGTAATCACTCGGAATGTTTGCCCCTTGCTAGCTGACTGTTAAAATTGGATGGTGAACTACCAAATCTAATATAGAATTGCCAGAATGAATCTGAATGTATCTGTAATAAAACTTTCCCAGCAAGAAACAAAGAATTATGTAGCTCTGTGAGCATGTGATGACATGAGTTCTTCAAAACTAGAGCAGAAAACAGATGACACTCTGCAGGAGTTGCTCATTTGCAGCAGGTGCAAGATAGTCCATTGCTTGTGAGATGACAGAAATGTTTATCTTAGTAGTGCACAGTAAACTGTGGGTGGAATGGTTTTATATTTAGAGGAAGTAAATCCCTTGGGAGCACTTCCATGATAGCTCTTTGCCTTCTCACTCGGATATAGACGTGTCTTTTGGATATGTAGGTTTGCATACAGAATTCTGTAGGTGAATTGCCTCAAAATTGCTTTAAGACTGAACTGCTCCTTGTTCTCTGTAGAGTATGTACATGTGTATATAAAATAAATGTGTGTAAATATATGAATTGGACCGCCATAAAACCCTCATAAAGAAATGGACATGCAGAGAAGTAAACAGATTTCCAAGGGTGCAAGATGTTGGCAGAGATTGACTGCATGTCTCTTGGCTTCATCCTTTTAACATTAAGATCATCTTTTTTGATGAAAACCTAATCAGAGAAGTGTTACTGTTAATTTGATTACAAGATAATTTTAAAGCATTTTTTGCTGTCCTTGCTACCCAGGCACCCCTTTTTGGCAGTAAACCTGTTGTGTTGGCTTCATGCTCTGACGAGTGTTTTTCAGTTCCTATTTCATGTAACACCATAATTTGAAACAGCAGTGAACTGTTATTCTCACAGTTTATTTGAGACTGACGTGCAAGACAAAGGAAAATGTGTCAGTTGGAGGAAATGTTCCCTAGCAGGTGGAGAACACGTTATTGCTAACTTCACACAATAAAAAAGCCTTTTGAAGTGTTTTCTAGAAGTCATACTCGCCCCCGCTCAGCAAACGTTTCTGTGTGTCATGCTTATCCTAGTCAAAAAAAAAAAGTTAAGAAGATTCATCACACTTATGCCAGCTTCTTCCTAGCACTCTGCGAGTCGATGCATTTCACAAGTCGTGGGAATTGTTGTCAAAATAGAGTAGCTGAAGAGATCCGCTACCTGCTGTGAGCTATTCATGGGGAGCTCTCTTGCCAAAACTGTACACCCCTTGGCTTCCAGGCCCCGGTGGAGAGGGATGGCAGCTGCCCAGCCAGCAGTTCTGCAGCCTTCACTGGTACAGCCGAGCTGTGTCAGTGAGAGCTGCCTGCACACATACATTCGTACCAATAGCAATTCAGTGCCTGCAGTCACAGTGCACCTTTGTCTTTTAGGCATAATGTACAGCAATACTAAGATTTATTATGTTTTTTGTGGAACACAAATGCACTTAAGAGGTTTAAAACAGGGTGACTTATACATGTAAATCAGACAACACTTGTCATGTTGTGAGGGTGAACAGATTTCTGTCCGAAGGACCTTGGCACTTTGCCGTGAAGCTCAAGGCAGAGTGAGATGATCAGCAGGTTTTCTTGTTACAAAAATAAAATGCATTTTGGCATGTTTTTACTATTTTGCCCCCTTCATCACACAGAATGTACTGTGCAATGGGAAGGAAATTTGCAGCTGATTAATGTGTGTTATCATTAAAACTGAAAGGGAAAGAGAAAAGGAAGAGCCAGGAGCTGTGTATTTGAATTCCATTTCCTCTGCAGGGAGTCACTGGCCCATGGAGCAGAAGGTAGCTTGTGGTGGGGGCAGAAGAATGCAAAATGTGATAACCCAGGATATTTCCTTAATTAGAAGTGTCCTTACAAAGTCAGTATCTTGCTTGTATTGAGAACAAAGGAAAATAAGACAGATAAGAGGATATCATTAAAATCCTGGTGAGTTTATCTTACGTTCTGAGAGTGACCTCAGTGCGGATGGGAGCTATGGACAACACCATGGGCAGCGAAGTGTGTAGTCTGAGAGTAGTAGCTTGTAGTGTGTGGTTTGGGAAGCAGTTGGGATTATCAGGGTAAAACTCGCACTGGCAAACCGCTGCACTCTGTATGTTTCAGTTGCCTGCGGTGTAGCAGTCTGGGTTTACACCTGAAGATTTATACTCAGTTTTATTCATGCTAGTTAACAAAAATTCTCTTGGTCACTTTTGATTACTTTTTATATTTGTTTGCTGTTTTAGACTAAAGAAAAACAACAAAAAAATCCCCTTGAAATGTAAACCAATTACTTGCTACATGCTTCATTTTTGAATAATGGAGGGTGGCTGAAGTGCTCACTTCTTGGGCATGGGGACGGTTGCCTCTGAGTACCTGTGGATGCATATAGGCTGTTGGAAAGGGGTGTGACATCAGAGGTACAGCCGGGAGTGCTGTGATGAGCAGTCGAGTTGTGAGCACCAGCAGTGCGTGCGATGTGTTTGAAGCAGTCAGGGTACCATATGTAGCAAAGATCTTCTCCCTCACAAAGGATTCTGATTTATAGGAGAGCACTGTCCTGTTACTGGGACTCGTTCCCGACTTTTAGAAGACGGCATGATGGGCTCATTGCACACTGAGGGATTCTCTATGATTGTGGCCAGCTGGATGCCACCCGGATACTTTTCCTCAGCATCCCGTGCCTGTTGGCTCTGCCTGCCGAACTCCTCCGAGGTGTATGCCACGCTTTTGCTCCACGGCTCCCCGTGCTCTTGCTTGGAGCCCCCATCGCGCTCCTGCAAACGCTCGCGTCTCCTGCGGCACAGGAGGTGCAGGCAGCCGTAGAGCAGCACTGCGGCGATGATGAGGAGCAGGACGCTGCTGGTGAGCCAAATACCCAGCGCCAGCTCTTTCTTGGTGTTGCTTGCAGAAGCCGGGTCTCGTTCCAGCGTGTTAAACACTCTGCACTGGTCGCTGGAGGGGTTTGCGGACTGGCAGGTCACGCACATGATGTAGGTCGTGAGGGGAGTCAGGTTTTCAACAACAAAGGAGGAGCGAGTGGTGGGCACCCTCTCCTCCTTCTGAAAGCTCTTTCTGGAGTAGCTGGACAGCATGCTGTTCCAGTTAGGGTGGTACATGATGCTGTAAAAGCTGTCGACACAACTGGCCATTTTCGGCCAAATTACCATTGCTGTGTTTCCTGTGATGTTTTGGACGGTTATTCCCATCAGGATGTTGCTCGGGTGTTTTTTTTCTCTCTTGATGCTGATCTCCCTGTGGAAAGGGAAGATTTTTGTTGGAGGTTAACTGAGAAGCTGCAGTGCTGGCGATGTTGTGTGGATCTTAATCGTAGTGCTCTGTAATGTAGGAATGGAATTCATTAGGAAAGTATGCTCTCATCTTTGGTATTGCAGTAGAAAAATGGGAATGAAAGTTCATAAAGTTTGGGGAGTTTTAAAATGTATATTTCTGTTCCAAGTGAAAGGATAAACACAAACTTAGACAAATTCAACCAGAACTGCTGCCTGTACAAGTGACGAGTTTTATCTTGAGAGATGGTTAATTTCTGCAGAATTTGCAACTGAGGAGTCACTTCCTCTCACTTTTTTTTCCTAGGTGATTGTAAAAAAATGCAACAGTTGCTTTTTTTCTCTAGTGTTTGTATCTTGCACTTTTTGTTAAATGGCAAGAGAGGGGTTGGCAAGAGTGGGTATTGAGGGATAAATGCGTCTACCACTCACAAGTCTTCGTTTTTGCCAGTCATAATCAATTGAAAA
Organism: Origma solitaria; assembly: GCA_013397895.1. Lineage (NCBI taxonomy): Eukaryota > Metazoa > Chordata > Aves > Passeriformes > Acanthizidae > Origma > Origma solitaria. The sequence continues at coordinate 505,217 of VZRL01000791.1, forward strand.
ACAAAATAGTATGTGGAAACAGGACCAGATATTATTTTGTCTCCAATATCTTATGTTAGTTTCTTATTCTCAAGTACACATACGAACATGTGAAAAGTGGCTGAGAGAGTTGGGGCTGTTCAGCCTGGAGAAGAGAAAACTCCAGGGAGATCTTAAAGCACCTTCCAGTACCTAAAGGCGGCTGACAATACAGCTGGAGAGGGACCTTTTACATGGGCAGATAGTGATAGGACAAGGAGGAATTACTTTAAGCTGAAAGAGGGTATATTTAAGTTAGATATTAGCAAGAAATTCTTCACTGTGAGGGCAGTGAGGTGCTGGAATGAGTTGCCCAGAGAAGCTGTGGAAGGTGTCCCTGCCTTTGGCAGGGCTGTTGAGACTAAATAATCTTTAAAGTCCCTTCCAGCCCAGACTGTTCTGCGACTCTGTGGTACTCTCCATGATTTGCTGGTGAGTTGCACATCTGTAGCCACCGCAGCTACACTGCGGCAGTGCCTGTGAACGCCATACACTGGTGGTATCAGTATCACAATATTTGGTCTTGATGCTAGTCAGCCTCTTGGAAAACCTTTCTCAAGTTAAGCTTAATGAAATACAGCTTTCACTGTAGCCCACCTTTGGGATAAAGAGTGGGGATTTTTAAAAATTACTAATACTCTTTGCTGTTCTAAGTGATTTTATGTAATCCCGTAGTCCGTCTGCCCCCAATTTATACTCCTCCTCATCCTCAATTCAAATTAGAAAATCTGCCAGTATTTTGAGATTCTCTGTGTGTGTTACCACTGTAAATAATGAAAGGAAAACATCTACTTTATGCAGTTTTCTAAACACATCTAGTAAAGAATATATAATAGCAACCAGTGGGTATTTTCATTTGTTTGGTTTGGGTTTTATGCTTTTACTGTTGTGATCGTAACTTTTGAAAAAGAGCTTACCTCAGCAACTTAATCTGATTCCTTAGTTTAATCATCAGTTTCCAGTGGCACTCGTGGAAGTCTTTTTTCCACTTTGAAAGTTTCTCACTTTTTTATGACTATAAATGCCCATGACAATAACATTGTATTTCATTGTTTGTGACTTTGTTATAAAAATTAAATTTAATTTTTTTTAAAGATCAGGTTTGAAAAGTTACTTTTCCTAGCTAAAGAATGATTAATTATTGAAAATTCTTCCGAGGAAGAAAGCTTGTAAGATTTGCTCATAACATATTCTGAAATTATTCTGTAATACTTGTATTTTATACTAGATAGGAGGCTGGGAAAATGTATTATTTTAATGGGATTTAGATAGGAAGAATCCTGTGCCTGTTCATGTATGAAAATTGTTGTTCAAGGCTTTTGGATTATACTTACTGGGAAGTGGGAAGTAAAAATGTATGTTTATTTTCATTACAACATAAAACCATGGATGTGACTGATCTGGGTAGATGCTTCACTTTAATTGTATGGCAAGTGCACCCTTTTTAATACAGCTACAGTATAAAGGATCCGAGTTTGCTATCAGATAAACTTATCAAACAGACACATTTTGGCATCTACCCAACTACTGCAGATATTAAAATAGAGTGCATTAGTGAGATCAGAGCTTTTACTTGCTTAGTTACCTTCTCTTTAGCTGGTAGATCCCTATTACTTAAAATGATAATCTGTTTTTTATAGAACACTTCCTAACACAGCCTAGAAACAAGTTTCAACAGTTTAATGCTCCTAGCATTTTAAAAGTAGAATGTTTGAACTATAATTAAATAACAATACATTTCTAATTTTACAAAACATCAGTTATTAGAAAATACACAATTACTGACATGTAAATGTTTGGAAAAGCTATCTGATGTTTTATGGATCATAAAGTCAGTACTTACCGTCACTCCCTGGCGGAAATTCCAGAAGAGAATTTCTTTACAGTGATGCTGCTGTGAAAATGTTACAAACGCCAAATTTTTTGTATCCCTTTCTACATTAATTATTTCCTGACTGATCTCTGTTTTCCAGTTTGCCTTTCCTTCTCCTCAGATTCTCTGGACTGAACTCTCATTGCTTGGTGATTTCAGTCTTTTTCTCGGATGCTGCTGGTGGCATGGTTTCTTTGTCTCTTCCACTTAAATTCATGCAAGGGCACATCTTATCTGAAGATGCTGTTGCCTTGCTTTTCAAAGAACACACAGGAGAAAAAAATAATGTCTTTTCCCCCCGCCTTGCTTGCCTCCTCTTGGCAGTGTGCTGCCTGAGCATCCCTGTTATATACTCTTGTGTGTGGACCAGTGATGCTGTGAGTGATTAATGTTAGCACTTTGATGACATCAGCAACTAACAACTCTTTTTTTTTTTTTTTTTTAAATTCAAGTAGGGGAGGGAGCAAGTCTAGCTTAAAAAATAATGAACAGCAACTTCCCTCCCTCTCCACCCCCACCCCCCTCTTGTTAATGGTTTCTTCCCTAAGGATTTTATGCTTTTGTGCCTTATTGGGGGGGAAGTGGTATTGATATGTAATGATGTTTTCTAAATCCCTTGTCACAGTTTAGAAAGATCCACTAATCCAACGTTTACAGGTGGACTGTAAATCTTAGAGACTTCCTTGTGAGGTTTACATGAAAAAAGATGTATTTTTAGATTGGCTGGCTTGTTACTGTTATGTATTGGCAAGTTTTTTAAATACTGAAATCGTGTTTTTAGGGTTTGCTTTTCTATGACAAATTTCTGCTGTGTGAAGAGAGGTTTCCTCCCCTTAACCTCATGGCAGTAAAAGGCTTTAACCTACTAAGGTAAAATTCTCCTCATGCTGTAGCCGAAATAGATAGTTCTGGCACATTTGTTCTGGAGACCTACCTAACTGGAAACATCAGAAGCAAAGAAGGAAATCTCATCTTTTAGGGGCAATTGTATCAATCCTTAGTGTATCAGGACATTCATGTGCATATATGTTCTTAAGGTTTTATCAATTCTCTCTGCTGTCTTTGCCCCAGACCCTACTTCTGTATGCAGAGAGCTATGGAAATGCACAGGTGGTACTAGAGGGATACAGCTTGAGGCTGTCCCCTGGTGGGACACACTTGGAGTTTGGCCTTTCAGCCAGCTCTGAGGTAACAGCAGGATTGTGTTATGGACTAGGATTCTAATTGTTTTCCAAGTGTCTATTTTAGTTTGCATCTAGAATACAGTTTTAAAATTTCTAAGACCTCTGTTGGAAACTGGTGTTTATGTAGAGCTGTACAACATAAATAAAAATGTGCGTTTTCTATCCTGATTGCTTCTGAAGATGTTTTTTAAGTTCTTTCATGTGAATGAAATCCTCCAAGAGCTTAGTAGAGTTTTGTGACTTGAATTCCTAGTAGTTTAATGCCATGTATTTCAGTATCTGGTGTTGACTTGCATGGGTAATTAGGGCAGGATCTGCACTGAAGAGAATGTTCTTCCTGGAAAATTTTCTGTTACAGCTGTGTGTGAAGTTGAAAGTTTAACAGTGTGGTGTTTTCCGTGTGTGTATTAGAGGGAATGAAGCTGCAAAAAATTACAGGAAACACAACAGTCCCTTCTGGAAGAGAGGTAGCCAAGATTCCTGCTTAAAATTGAATTTCAGGGTATCAGGAGAATAACCCACTTGCAGAAATGGAGGATGCTAAGTTAGCCAACTCCTCTCTAATCTGCAGCTTCAGCAAACAGCTCTTAAATCCCCACATTGCATCAGTCTGTACAGCATTGTTCACCTTTATAGAAATAAACATTAATATGGCAAAGCACCTGGTCCTATTTATACAAATCTTGAAGAATTTTCATGAGATTACATCCCGGACTTAGATTTGCTTTGATCTTGTGTACAGAAAAAGGGGTTTGAAAAAGAAGATCCTTAATTACTTGCAGAGACCAGTAACTGCAGAAGGCTTTTTTTTTTTAATAATTGAGGACTCAGAGACTTAAAACAGCTATTATGAAGAGAAATTTGAAGTAATTTCTTTCAAGATGTTTTGTGCCTGAAATGGAAGATACAGGAGTGGAAGCTGTGCTTTAAATTCAGGGATCTGGATGTGTCATTGACTGCTTTTACCCTTCTATGCTTGTGTAAAAAGAGAAGTACAAAAGAGAAAGTGGCTTTATAAATGATAAATGGAAGATGTCTGGTTGAAAAAAAGTTTTAGCAAATATTTCTCGCTAATAGAGAGATTTTGGTTGAAGTTCATGTCTTACAAAAGGGAAACTTTGTATTTAAACTTCCTTCAGAGACAAAATTATTTCAGTTTTAATGTTCTTTAAAATGCTGTTTAAATGACATAGTTATTGAGATACATACAGGCAGATGAAGTTTTCATTAATCATGTCTGTTTTCTTGTTTTAGGCATTGAATTTGGCATATTCCAGCATTTACAGCAACTACAGGAATTTTGTTGGTCCCCCTCACTTTAAAGTCATCTGTAGACTTCTTGGATATCAGGGTATTGCCGTGGTGATGGAGGAGTTGCTGAAAGTTGTCAAGAGCCTGGTATGCTAATTGTCTTTATTTCTCTGCTCATCTAGATGGTTTCTGATAGAAAATACCTCAGGAAAAACAAAGCGAATGTGAGATCCTGGATAAAAATAAATTTAAAGAACTTTCACTGAAGTTCAGTATAAGCTGTGCTTGACAGTATTCAATGTCTTATGTGAGCAATAGAAGATGTGCCTTGGTGTCCTGCGCAGTGTTTTGAAAACTTTGGGTTCTTCATTGGAGATTAATTTAATTTGTGGTGGCCTGAGCTGTTAGGGCCTAATTAGGCTCTGGAGAAGTATGGATGTTTCAAATTAATTGATTTCAATTTAAAGACCATACTATGTATTCACATCCTTGATGTTTTTTGAGAGCAGCTGTAATGTGCTTTCTGCCTGGCGCCTAATTGCAGAGCTGTCATTAATGACATCACTGATAGGTGACTCCTTAACAACAGGAGAGTTTAACCTTCTGTGCTTGATTAGCAGTGCTGCTCAGACCAGTTTTGGAGACGTTATCCATACAACCTGGAAAGGGCCTTTTTGTAACTGGGAGGAGGTTGAGGTGCCGGCTGTGTGCTATACTATTAGAATCTATATATACAGCCATAATGCATTGCAGTTAATTTAAGCCTAAGAAATTATATTTTCCTCCCTGTTGCTTGTAGGAGCATACTGCCAAAATAATCCAGGCATACCAGGGAAGCTGTGGTATTCATAATCGTACTGCAGGCACTTGACACATTTGGCAGTTTGTTTACAGTAATTCCCACAATATTCTAAGTACATTTTTGATGTTCTAGAAAGAGTGAATCCTGCTTGAAGTTGTGTTGTAGTTTAATGTTCAAGGAAACAGGAATTTTTCAGGATTTGAGTGTCAAGCGTTGGTTTGTTGTGTTTTGTGAGAGGCTTTTTTTCATAACTTAGTAGTAAATTGTCTCAATTCATTAAAGGTGGCATTGAATACTTGGTCATTTATAAAGAAGGTTAAAAGGCTTGGAGGAGGGTATCCTGCCAATGCCTGATGCAGATGCTCAGGGGTAGGGGGACAGATGAGAGGTGTCTAGTGGTAGGAAGACAGGCTGTGACTGCAGGCTGGGACTGTGTCTCGACTGCTGTGTCCAGAAGAACCAGTTTGGGCACTTCCAGCCATACCTCATCATAAGGTTTTTCCCCGTGTTGCTTTTGAAAGCATTCAAATGCTTTTTGAATGGTTTTTAAAGCATTTTAATGCAACTTTTTAAACCAAAACCCCGAAAGTTAGTTAGACAGTAAAGAGTCTGTAAGAGAAAAACATGTTTTCCTCTTTTTTGCCTTCCTGGCCTTAGCTGTTGTGCCACTCCTCTTGTAGCAAAAGTGGCTAATGCCTTGTGAAGCAAAGTGCAGTTCTTTTAATTTGAAGAAGTTGCTTTTTAAAGATGATGACTGGCAGAATTAAAGGCAAGATTTTTAGAGCTGCTTCAGATCATGTATAGTTTGAATGCAATTTGTTGTAAAGTTTCTTAGTTCAACAACACTGACATGTTTAATCACATATGTTTTCTCTTAGTTACAAGGGACCATTCTTCAGTATGTCAAGACCCTAATGGAAGTGATGCCTAAGATCTGTAGGTTGCCAAGACATGAGTATGGCTCTCCAGGTTAGTTGATGTTTGATGTTACCTTAGCAGCCTTAATAAGACGGTATAAACCTCTATCTTCTGAATCTTGTATATCTCTGTCTTTCCCTCCCTCCTCTCTCTCCTGATCGTCAGTGTTTACTCTGGCTTTGGTTTTTTGTTTTGTTTTTACCCCCATAACAAGAATCATTGAATGCTGTGCTTTCTGAAAGTACTTAATAAAGTTTTTAGACTTCTGTATGTTGAGTGAAAGGATAACAATTTGTATAGAGACAGCCTTATGACATAATTGATCTTGAGCTGGGGTGTCCGCAGTAGTTTCTGTTTCTAGTCTTTCTCATAAGGGTGTTGAGCTTTTCCCTCAGCAAGGTAGCCTCTCACATTTTTTAAACATCTAATTTAGATAAGCCGATTCTCTGGAACATCCTCTCTTCCCTTTTCCTTTGCCCTCATCAAATGCAAGATAAAAGGAGTGATACTGCTGGGAGGCAAACAGGTCCTGCCAGAAAAGTTATGTCTGAGGCTTGTGTGGGGTGCATCTTAGCCTCTCAACAGGAGGTGTGACAGTTGCAGAAGGAGAAATGGCGTTGAAAGCTGCTTGCCACTATGGAGAAATAATTGGCTAATTAGTATTTATCACATTGTTCACTGAAATTCTGAATCTGCTTCCCCCTTCAAAATATTCCTCCTCCACAACTTCTAATTAACACAAATTAGTCCTTCCATGTGCCACCCACCTCCTGAGTTTATTTTTCCAGAGTCACTTAGTTTTATTAAATGCCACTCCAACTGGAATGAGGTTGGATTTTTTTCTGCTTCCCACAGCTTGCTTGACGTTCATTACCAATGTTAAATGAAATCGAGGTCTTACTAAGTGTTTCCTTCCTGTTTTTCTCCCTGGAGCATAGAAATGGATGAATCATGGTAGTTAGGAGTATAAAAATAATCTATCTGAGGCTTTTAGCCATTCATTAAGGTCTGATCGCAAAAGCAGTAGGTATTCTCAAATATAGATTATGCATCACCAGGATCTGTGATGCTACAGGTGACATTAGGAAGCTTGCCAGAAATCCTCACCTGTAAGGGCTAAATATTTGAGAGGAGATGCACAGGGATTTTAGGAGAGACGTTTCTCTTAAGGTTGAAAGACAATCCATCCTATAGGAACGGCAGAACTTCACTGGTGCAATGGTAACAAACTATTTTGACCTCATATTTACTCTTACAAAAGAAGTGCCATATGTTTAGGTGCCCTACTGTACCAAGAGATCAAAGCAACTCTCGGTGTTACAATGGAATATCATAGCAACTAAAACTGGACTGGATCTCAAAACCCCACCTGATTGGTGATCCCCACCCCACCCCTTTACTGCCTCTGTTTCCATCAGGTTTTGTCTAAACACATCTAGTTCTCCTGTTCTGAACAATTTCTAGCAGTGGGCATGTACTAACGCCCTGGAGAGTCTGTTCCAAGAAATGGCAGAGACAGCCTTTATTGCACTGTCATGCCATCTCTCCAAGTCACCAGACAGAAAAGGCTTGTGGGAGCTCAGGACACCTCTGTCCCTCTCTCACATCACAGAAAGGTTGCCCTGTGCTCTCTGACACTTCCCCATCATGGAGCTGTCTGCCCTTGGAGCAGCACTGGCTGATAAAGGAAAATGTTCTGTGTGATGAGGATGTGCTGTAGATTTTAGCCTTCATCTGGAGAGGAACTGCCAGATTGTAGAAGGGCAGGCTTAAAGCGTGCTTTGTTTGAGTCACTGTCCTCTCCTTTCTGTGCTAATTTCTCCTCTTTAGCAGTCTTTGTCACACCTTTTTTATGTGTTTTGCCACAGAAATTGCAAGCCAGTACACACCAACTGTTGTCTGTTCCCTCCTCTGCCTCTGAAAGCTTCCTCAGAAGTTATTAGTTGTAATAGTAAGCCTGAGTGCTGTGGGGACTGTTTGTGTGCTGCTTCTGTTCTTTCATAACAAATCATTTAATAGCTTCTTTATAACTGGCACAACCTACATATACAGACCAAAACTGTGATTCCAGTCTTTAGATGAAATATGTAGATTCTCATCCATTTTGATGTCACATGCATTTATTAATTCAGAATTAATTTCCTGAGTCCATTCTCCACGCACAGAGCAATTTAAGCATGCTCAGTAAGTAAGCCTCTACTCTTTCATACACTTTGGACTTTTCATTTGGAGAGCTTTGTTTGGACTCTGCTTATTGCAATTCCTTGAGCCCTGCATAATCACCCTTCTAGACTTGTGGATTTCTAAATGGTGATTTATTGCTGCTAAAAGGAGCAGGGTACAGACAGTGGCATCAGAGTTGTTCAGGACTCCTCTTTGCCAATGGGTTTGTTTCCATAGGAACAGTCTAAAGCAGTGGGGAACTTGTTCATCTTGTAGTCATAAAAATATTTGTCTAAAAATACATTAAGCATAAGGATTTTTAAAGGGACCTTTTAAAGTTGCTAAAGCTCTTAAAGGAATATTTGCCTTATGAGAGTTTAAGCTTGAAATTTCATCTTGGAGATAACATTTTCTTCTGCTATTTTTTTGAGTATTTGAGCATGGCATTTCTACTTTTGATGATGAATGAGTATCCTGCCACTCTGAAGTGTCATTGAATACCATGAGGAAAGTAATCTGTCCGCTCTGCTGTGAGATGTGGCCTTTGTCACTGGTATACCACCCCTCCAAAATAAATTTTTTAAAAAAAATCAATGACCATAGCAAGACATAAACTTCATGAGAAAGTAACCAAATCGTTTATTTTTTCCTAAGTATAGCATGTCCGTGTTTCTTCTTTAAAAAGCAAACAAACAAACAACAAAACCAAACCAAAGAAACAGAACACTCAGAGCTGGTGCGGGACAATGCACTTATTACCCCAGGCCATGACCTCTTGAAATCCCACATGTTGGCGTAACAGTTTGGGGAAGCCCCCCCCAAGCCTTGTGCCATCGGCTGCTGTGTTCTCATCTCTCCCTGGGCTGATTGTGCTGCTGGAAACACCTTGTGAGCTGTTTCTGCACAGCAACTTGGCAAAAAACCCCCACTCTTCCACCCCTTCTTTTTCTGGAGTATTTCAGGTCAGAGTCTAATAGGAACTGGAGCAAGCCTGGGCTGGGAAGCATGGGGAAGAGCAGCAGTGGCTGGAGGCTGTGAGAGGAGCATCACTTGGGGTGTAGCAGAAGGGTTTGTAGTTCTGCCTGTTATCCCAGGTGTTTGATCCGACCTGGATAAGGAGGAGAATAAGTTAAAGGGGTGGACAATGACTTAAGTCCATGTTGGATTGAGGAAATTTATTCATAGGTCTTCCTGAAACCTGTCCATTGGAGAAAGGTTTGGGAGGGCATCACAGACTATTTGAAAGAATTTATGGCAAACCCAGATCACTTTGATGATTTCAAAAGGGCATTAAGAATTCATTAGATATGCAGAACAATGGAATATTTCTTTCTAGCAAAATAAACACAGTGCACAGGCTCCATGGTCAATAATTCCTGGATATACATATACACTTAAACCCAATGAATATTTTTGTTGAAGGGAATGGCAGGACTGCTGATATGTAAAGTTAATGATGTCACTTGTGAGCCAAAGAAGTATTTGGAGCCAGCATTTGAAGGTCTATATGAAAGTGAACTTAAACTAAAGGTCATTATAGCACCCAGTTTCTTGGGAGCAGGTTTGCTATTACAGATTAGTAGACTTTATTTGGTAATAGTCAAGTCAGTTCTTCATAGAAAATAACCCAAAACACAACTAGACCAAGAATTGTATTCAAGATCCAGTTCGTTTGTAGTCAAAACTTCAGTTCTAGAATTAATAGCTCATTTTTGTCTTAATCCTTTAGGTACAAGAATTGTTACAAGCTCTAGAACATGTTTGATTTCAGTCTGTAGGTGTGAATTTAGAAATGAAAGGTGACCAAAGTGAAGGAATCCAACCAGCTTTGCATTGCATGTGTTGATTTGCTCTGACTTCCTAAATTAATCAGTGTACAGACTGCAGAGCTGAAACTTGGCATCTGCTGTTTGAGTGCTGTTGAGATAGGATTTTGGAAGCAGAGAGGAAACCTAATCCTTTACTAATCTTCTGTACTTTACTGGATCTATTTTATATCAACAGTCTTTGCTTCTGTTGAGATCTGTGTAAATCAGAAACTGGGATTATAAGATCAATTATTATGACACCTAATGTCATCCCATCTGCAGGAATAGAGGGATTTCTTGGAGAGGAGAAGCAAAAAACCTTTATTCATTTACCTTGCAAAATTCTGTATATATATAACTAATTCTGTAACTTATGAATTGCATCCACAAACAAAATTATAGGAAGAAGAAAAGTTGCAGGCAATTAAGTGAAATTGACTTTCCTAATATACTTGTTCTTTTTCCAGGGCTTTGGTAGACATGCATAGTCTTTCATAAAAATACACTTCTGTGTGCTGTGCACAAAAGCGTAATTTGGAATGCCATTGCTCAAACCTTAATGAAAACGTGATGATGTATTTCTGCCACAGGACTCCATTGGGGAGCAGTTTGTACTTTCATCAGAAATAGCCTGTGTAGCTCTGTAACCTTTCTTCTGTTTTGCTGATAAATCAAGCTCTTGATCTAAAGGGAAGAAGTGCACTGATAATGGCAGCATTTGGAACACCTGCATGCTAAATACTGGCTGTCAGATTTTTGAAATAATGGCACAGTTTGTTCATGAGTGCATGTGGGTGTGCATATTTATGTATCTGTATATGGGGACTGAGGCTTTGAGTGAAGAAATAAGGAACTTTGAGAGGAGCTCTGTCACCTGGAGTGACTGTAAAAGACAATAAGTAATTTTTATGGTATGAACCTCAAGCCTCTTTTATTTCTACTATTCTGCTGCTTTGGGCATACTTAATGTCTTGCTTTGACTTCAGTCACACTTTCAGTTGGAGTTTCTTGTTTCTGGTCACAGTTCACTGTGCTGCTCCTGGTTTCTCTGTGCCATCCTGTCCCTTTATATTTGCTTTCGGTCACATGGGTTATTCTCAGGATTTCACTGCCTATGAAAAAAAATTTCCTGTCTTTCCAGATGCCAGCCTTTTTTCTGAAACTCCCTGTAAAATCTACAGGCTGTGTGGGGGATTGAGTCTGAAAACCCTACTCTTTTCCGTCCCTGTCATGACCGATGGTTGTTTCCATGTTGCAGCAGCAGAATCTTCCTTGCTGTTCTGTTCAGCTCCTGTTTCTCACCAAGCTGCTCCCCACTCACCCTGCAAGCTGAAGGGAGAGCATGCCTGTGGCCGTGCATGGCACCAATATCCTGTTTGCTCAGATAGTGCTTTCTCTCCATGGTGACCCTGTGGAGAAGTCTGCAGTTCCTCACTGTGTTTCAGGGCGTCTTCCAGTCCTTCTGTTGGTTTGCCATCAATCTCTGTGTGTGTGGCACAGATACTAACACCAGAAACATTGGTAGATATTCTAGTTTGGTTTCCTCTATGGCACAAACTTAAGGATAACACAATTGACTTTTGTTTGCAGAAAGTCTTGGAATGAGGAAAGTATTTGACTTCTAGCTGTTCATCCTTAGAAGACCTTTCTTTCTAGTCATGGAAATCCTTTCATCAACAAATACAGAAGAAATACTAGGGTGTGTAACTAAAACACACTGTAGGTCTGTGATAAAGCTGATTTCAGTTCCCTAACTTTGCGTTTTCTTCCTAGCATCAAAAACTTGGTGGGAAAACATTTTCAACCTTTTCAGTCTCATCTTTACAATGGGAGTCCCAGTATTCAGCACTGCAGTATCCACTGCCATGGTGGGCAGGTGTGTTTAAATGACAAACACAAGTGTTCACTGCTCCTCACACACCTGGGGATTGGGACTGGCCTCCAGCCTGCAGCATTCAATGAACACTGACAGCCTTTCCCAGAGCTTTTCCATTCCACAGTCCCCATATTGTGGGGAGGGGGGAGTTGGTGATGTGCTGGCGTTGTTTGCTTTTTAGCTAGTTGTAAATGTGTTACCTTTGAATAAATTAAGCTCAGCAAGCACTCATTATGTCTGACCCTTCTCCATCAGTTTTTCAGTTCTGTTTCTCAAGTCACCAAAGTACTAAAGTTAAGTCTGAAATTCACCTCCACTGAATGCATGTGGGAACACTCATTTACTGTTAATTTTCTATTGACAAACAGTTCTTTGAGATGTAACAGAGCCAGCCCTGCATCCCTTCATCGTGCACTTGTTTTGTGTTACTAATTTTAATGATGTGAGGCTTTCCGTAGAAGTGTGTGGGTTAGCTATGTAATTCTCTCCTTCGCTGTATGTTTTCAAGTTCCTCTGCTAAATATGAGGATTTTCCTTGGAACAGATACGCTGCAGGCTGTATTTCATGTTTGTGTGCTCTCCCTACCCATTGCCTTACTGGGTAGATATCCATGTACGATCTCCTGCATGGGAAGTGTTCATCAGTTGTGTTAAAGGAACTCATGGGAAGGTGCTGAAGGGCATCTGTGTTCTCTTTCCTTGTCTCCTCTCAATTGCTGTAGATGCGATTGGGTGGAGATTTATTTAGCTTAATTTAGTGTAATGGAAATGAACTGCCGTGTGCAGCATGCAATTTGAAAGCTTTGTATGGTGCATTTTCTTCTCAGTCCAGGATTTTGGTGGCTTTTGAGAAGGGCCAGGTTTGTGCAGAAAGATGGAGAAATGCTGATAAAAATTAACTTGTAAAAAGCCGAAGAGTTGTGTGACTTGCTGTAATTCTCTGTTCTTCCTCTCCCATCCTGCACATGGCTTTAACCTCTGAAAGGTAACCAGACTGGGCCTCTGCAGAAGCTGCTGAGCCTGTGGTTTCCTGGGCTTGTCTCTAACCAAGGGGGGCTGCACAGCCTTTCTGAGGCTGGAGGGCCAGGAGCTGGAAGTCCATCAGCGTGTTATGCATCACCATTGTTTAGAAGAGATTTGATGGGAAATACATATGTTTATGTAAACTATGTGGGTTTGAAAATCATAATTTTAGCTGGTTTTTAACAGCTTTTGGCAAAACTTTGACAGAAACTGTGTTCTGATTCATGTACCCTTATCAACAGAGCTTGACCTGTGTTCACTGCTTTGAGAGGTCACAGATCACCTCTGGCCCTGTGGCACTGTCAGATTCATACTCTGACACTACCTCTGTTCCCTGTATCTTAGCTCCCTGCTCCTTGCTGGCTCTGTCATCTATGAAAATAGCAGCTGTGGATTGAGATGTGTTGGGTGGTGCAGCAGGTTGGGGAACGGTGTCTGGAACAGGACTTAAAGCAGATGAGAGCTCTAGTCTCTCTTCCTGCTCCTGGATATTTTTTTCATACGTCTTATACTGGCACCCTTTTCCAGGAGTGAAAAGTTAGGCATTTTGCATGATTTATCCAGTTAAAAAGGTCAGTGCACTGGCTTAACACTTCATAACCTCTGAGTTTTAATGCATTTAAATGCTGCTCCTTTCAGTTTCCTCTAGGCTGCACATCTGGAGGTAAAATCTCGTGTGCTAATACATGGCAAGGGAACTCTAATCCTGCACCCTCTGTTATTTGTACTCTCAAACAGTGTATGGATGCACATTTGTGCAACCTTTGAATACACAAATTGGTTAGAAAATCGAAGGGCTTTTGAAGCAGAAATTAAAATTAGTCCTAGTCCATATGACTCTTATTCACATGACCAGTATCTTTTGTCTGCTTTCCCAAGGTAAAAAGAACGCCTGTGTGGTCATCGCTAGATTTTGTTCTGGCTCCTGAGACTTTTTTTTCCACTTCTCTTCTGATTTCAGGTATCTTGGAGTTTTTTCACCATCAGTTGAAGGACATTGTTGAATATGCAGAACTGAAGACTGTCTGCTTCCAGAATTTGAGGGAAGTGGGAAATGCTGTCCTGTTTTGCCTCCTCATTGAACAGAGTCTGGTAGGTGCCTGCTGTGCTAGTTTAAAATCCATCTGTCTCTCAAAATGTACTCTCATATTTTTGTTACTAACGTCATCAATAACAAGGTTGAAATCTTTGAGTTTGCTGTTACTGATGGGCAGATGGGTAGAAACAGTTCCCTGCACTCATCTCTTACAGTCTTGCAGGGGCTTTCATGTCTGTTGGATACAGTGATGCCTGACTTTGCTGGGTGAGAGACATCGCCTCTTGTGTGGTACCTGAGGATGTGACATTGCGATCTTCCCCATAAATTATAATCCCATACAGCACTCCTGCAGCCAGTGACAGTGTGGCCACTCTGTGTCAGCTAGTTATGTGTCTGGTACTGTTGTAGTGCTTTCCTGCATGTCATTCCTGTTCAGGTCCGAAACATCACAAAGCTGACATGAGCATCTGTGGGCATCCTCCTTGTGCTTGGATGGCTGACAGTGGTGCAGAAATTCATTCATCTTTCCTAGCTTGAACAAAACTGTGAAACATGTCAGTCTTTCAGCTGCTTCCGATATATCTGGAGTCTACCTTATGCTGTGCAAACCTGCCCACTGCTGAGGGCACAGTGCTACAACTGATCTTTATCCCTACCTCCAGTTTTCTTCTCCCACTCTTCTTCCACGTTATTACTATTTGCTGTTCCAACAAGATGGCCAGACCTGTAATTTCTTTGTTTTCACTGCTTTTGGGTGCTTGCAGAGGAATGGTGGGCATTGATAATGGATCAGAACAGCAACAAGTGTGCTGGCTTCCCTTCCTGTACCTTCATGGTGCTGTTGAATGTTGGGTGGGGGGTCTCTTCCTGCTGTGTGTACAGGCACCCTGCCCAGGCTGTGCAAGCTCCTGGTGCTGGTGAGGTTGGGCAGCACGCAGAGATCTTTGCTGACTGCAAAGCAGCCACGTCATTTCCTCAGCAAGCTGGCTCGGGGCCTGCTGTTGGACAGAAATAAATCCTCATGTGGAAGACTCCTCCTCTAGGGTGTATTAAAGCTGTTGGTGTTAGATGAGGTAATGAAGACCTGCTGTTCCTCAGAGTTCCTGCTTGTGGTGCTTGTGGTGTTAGAGGATCACTCCCTCATGGGGGACAGTAATTGAAGGGTCGGGTGACAAGCAGCAAACCTGTAGTCAGTAATGGCATAGCTGGAACAGAATGAGAAACTGGATTACTTTGGATTCAGGCTGAGCAGGTACATGGTGAAAGGCCAGGCAGGTGAGGGCCCTCACTCCCTCCTGGGGGGACTGAGGGTGTCCCAGAGTGACACCAGCACGGAGGTACCTTCTTGGGACACTACTGAGGTACCCTTTCTAGTTGTATGCTGTGCTCGCTGCCTGTTCTCTTGTTTTTGTCCTCAGCCAGGCCCCAATGTCCTGTCACATATTTCAGTATTGTTCCACTGTGGTCATCCATCATAACTAATCTAGACTTCAGTGCAGTGCAAAATGTAATTCTGAGTATATCTCTGATAGTGGGTGGGTCTTGTTCATCCTGACTGCCTAACACATGCCTTTCCCTTGTTGACACCAAGGAATTAGATCTGGAAAAGGCACATGAGCCCCAGCACCCTGGCCTTGCTAAGAGTATGGATGACGAACAACTTTTCTAATATTAGTGTTGAGGGATTACAAATCAGTAGGGCCTCTGCTTCAAAAATGAGGAGAGGCTCTTAGCAAAGTCATGCATTTCCTTCTGGTCATCTCTGCATTTTCTCTGCATGTACACACAGGAGCCAAGAAACAGGAGACATCTGTCTTCCTTTCCCCTGACCCTAAAGATGTAAAATACTTTCTAAGACCGTCGCTGCTGTCATATGTCTCAGCCTTCCTGGCAGGGAGATGCTCTCACCATGATAAGCTCCCATTAGGATAATGGGTTGTGGCTCTGGTAAAAATAACCGTGCAGTGACTCATCTTCTTCCCCTGTTTGTCTGTGCAGGAACTGTCTGCCGCTTCCCCACCGAAATTACTCATTCTGCCTTTGTTTATTTAATAAATACCCTGTCCTTTATGAACTGCCAGCTGAGGGTGGGAAGGCAGTTGCTGGAGTTTATTTGTGAGTTCAAAGTAACCTGGTGAAATGCAGTGGTCTTTGGGAGGGATCCACGAGGAGAGGCAGGGCTCGGAGCGGCTCCCTGTGGATGTGACGGAGGCTGCCTGCCCTCTGGTGTTCCTGCAGCGGCATCGGCCTGCATTTGGAACCCATTGTGGGGGTCTGGTGTGGTTTGGGGATTGATGTTCTGTCCTAAATGCCTCTTGTTTTCTTTTTGTCCCAGTCTCTAGAGGAAGTGTGTGACCTGTTGCACGCAGCGCCATTCCAAAACATCCTGCCCAGGGTTCACGTCAAAGGTATGGGCAAAGTGAAAATACCTTCCCTGGGTAATGCTTTCCCCTTCCCCTGCCTGCTGCTGTGGTTTCAGTAACCACCCCCAGCCCCCCTTTACCACAGGGCTGAGGTATCAGACCCAGGCTTGTTTGCCCGACTGAAAAAACTAATGTTTCCTGGTGATGCTCTGTGCAAATTACAAGGGGAAGAGGAGGAATGCCATGACAGGATAGATTCGCAGGGCACTATTACCCTGCTTTGTGCATATGGTGAGAGGTTTTTTTGAAGCTGCTGTTTAGCTTGTAGAATTTTCAGTAGGTTTGATCATACAGGGTGTAGGGAATCTGTCAGCAAGTAAGTAAATGTAAGTGGTCCCTGTAGATTTTTCATGTTCTCTTCACTAAACTGAGTATGCCATAGTGAGTATTTGCAGGATCGCTTCCTATGGTATCTGCTTTCCTCATCTTTCGTCGTCAGAAAGTGAGCTGTTCTCCCTCCCCCTTGCACTCTCTTCTTTCAGCGTTTCTCCTCTGTCTTCTTTCTTTTCCATTTCTCACTGCTGGAGCAGCTGATTTGTTCTGCCTGGAGAAATCTCATCAGCTACAAAACTTTGAGAATGTTTCCAGGCTCACAGTAACGACTTGCGCTCTGCATAAAACTAACCAGACCACTGTAAATGCTATTTTCCCATTTGCCAGAGAACATTTCCTACTTGCCAGTGTTGAGGGAGTACCAGCTGCTTTTTAGCCTTGCTATACACAAGATTCCATCCTCATTTTATCTCACCTTCTAGAAACAGTTTATGCATAAAGACAACTGAGTTGTCTTAGTACAAGTGGGGATCAAATACCTTAGCAGCAGCAGCATAACAGAGCCTTACATTCTTCCTTGAATTTACTTAATTAGATGTATTCTACTACAAATCCTTCTGTTTGCACATGTAATGTAGCATTTTAAAATGTGTGTATTTTTCTAAAAGCACATTGAAGATTAACCAGATATTTAGCACTTAAATTGCCTATAAAATAACACACAGTGTTCTTCCTCTCTGGATAAAGATTGTGTTAAAATAAGAATTCTCTTGGTTAATTGCTATTATAATTGCTTTCTTCACTTTTTTTTTTTTTTCCAGAGGGTGAAAGACTTGATGCTAAAATGAAGAGACTGGAATCAAAATATGCTTCACTACATTTGGTTCCTCTCATTGAAAGACTTGGCACACCCCAGGTAATCTCTTTCATTTGTGTCATAGGTAATTCAAAAAATTTCTGAGCATCAGAAAGCCTGTCATGATAGCTGTGTCAGAACTTCAACCTGCACATCTGGATTGTTCATGCAACAGGATTTTTATTTAGATCCATGAATTTGGTAAAGCTCTTCAAGCTTAGAAGTTTAAAACATTTGAGACCAGGGCAGAGGTGACACATTTGGGGGAAAATGCTAATTGGTATGTATGTTTACCATGGGATACCCTCCCAGTGTAAGGTCCAGCCTGGGAGGTCCTCCTGCAAATTCCACCAAAAGCAATCACTCTTCTTGTGCACATGTGTATATATATATTTAAAACATTTTGTCACTCTTTCAGCCACTTAGAAACTCTTGGAAAATGAGCTGTCATTTGAGTTGAGCTCTCTTGGAAATTATGACCAAAGAGAACATTCTTGAACTGCCTTTGGAGCTTCAGTGGTATTTCCCTTTCTCCCAGTGTGAGGGTGCATTAATCCCCTGCTAACCTTAGCAGTTTACTAGTGACTGAGATGTGAATAGTAGGAAAAGTAAGAGCAGAATGCCTTGAAGCAGAGTTCAGACTGTGTCATTGTAGGTGCTGCAGTTCAGAAGGTGCTGCTGCAGTAGGAGAGAGCTCTCTGTGTGATGGCACAAGCTGGGACAAGCACAAACAGCATTGCCTCCTATGGATTTTGTCAGAGCCTGTTGGTGCTCTCTTTGGAGTTTTCTCACCTGTAACAGCACCAGCCGAGAGACGTGTGCAGGAGAGCACAGGCAGGAGCTACAGCAGAGCACTGAACTCTTTGGTTTTGCCTTCTGCCTCCATTCAGACAAAGAGTTCTTTAAACTTCCCTGAGACAAATCCAGGACTAGCAGTTAGTGTTACTCACGTTAAGCCTGTGGGCTTGAAAAGGCTTTTATAATTTTCTCTGAATGTTTTTTCCACTGATCTGATCCCCAGGCTAGCAGTCTCTGACCACACTTTAAGTCAGAAGACATTTCTCCTAGAATAAATTGCGTGAAACTGAAAAATGTATTGTATTAATTTTTTAAAATAAAATCTTTTAGTAAAGTGGCTTTTGCCACGATTTTGCACTTTGTTTCTCTCCATTTCAGCAAATAGCAATTGCAAGGGAAGGGGACTTGCTGACCAAAGAACGCCTCTGCTGCGGCCTGTCCATGTTTGAGGTTATCCTGACGAGGATCCGCTCCTTCCTGGACGATCCCATCTGGCGCGGACCCCTGCCCAGCAATGGGGTGATGCATGTGGACGAGTGTGTGGAATTCCATCGCCTCTGGAGCGCAATGCAGTTCGTCTACTGCATCCCCGTGGGAACACACGAGTTCACTGTGGAGTACGTGCTGCCAGCTGCCAGCAGTCCCCCGTGGGCAACAGAGCTTGGCTTGTCCTCCTGCCGGTGGCAGTGGGGCTGGAAGGGAGGCGTTGGTGTGCCTGTCTGCAAGAGCTTAGTGCAAAACCAGGGAAAAGTGCTGCCATCACCTCCAGGGGCTCATAATCCATGAACACAGATACTATTGTATCTTTAGTGAAAATAACCCTCTATTTTGAGTATTGCCAGTGTCTAATGAATGATCCCGTGACAAACAGGCCCTAGCACGTGTCTTTCAATAGGGGTCATAGCCCTACAGACACCCAGCTTAAATAAAATAGCAGAATATTTGTGCATCTGTCTTTAACAAGTATTTATTCTCTGAATTAAGAGCAAGAATGAGCACTTGGAATTTAACATGATTAACATGAGTTAACCAGGAACTGTTGTTTGTTCTTGGTTTTGTTGGTTTTGAGAATATCCTTATTTTGAAAACTGTTGAGCTGTAATATGCTTTTAACTGAGCAATTAGAAAACAGCATAGGACATTTGCTTCCTTTCATGCCTGCAGCCTAAAGGAGCAGACTGGTGTTGAATTCCAGCTTTGTTTTCTTTGAAAGCTTTGTTTCCATTGAAAATGAAATGTAATGCCACTGGATTCTAATGGGGAGTAAATGTTTTTGGAATAACTCTGTTACATAAAATTGAAGGAGGAGGGGAGTTCTGGTTTTTTGTGAAGCATCCATCTGAATTGCTTGGGATATCTTCAATGATAATCAATATACCAGAGCTTGTGCTTTCTAGATAAATGTCTAACGTATTCATTATTTAGTGTAGTGGCTGATTACCGAGTGTTTGCTGTGACTCTGTTGTGAAGCTGTAGGTGAAACCTGCTCTGTGATGTGTTTCCTGTTTCAGGCAGTGCTTTGGGGACGGCTTGCACTGGGCCGGCTGCATGATCATCGTGCTTTTGGGACAGCAGCGGCGCTTCGACGTGTTGGACTTCTGCTACCACCTGTTGAAAGTCCAAAAGCATGATGGCAAAGATGAGGTTATCAAGAATGTGGTGAGTTGAAAACATCTGTATTCACTGTAGTAATAACAACAACAACAACAACTCAGAGCTGTTCGTAATCAGATGCAGTGTAGATATGGCAATCCTTTTTTTAGAATGAATTGCTGAAAATGAGGGCACCAGGATTTTCAGAAATGAAAGATTAAGGCATTAAGGCTGGAGTTTGAAGACTGGTCAAGCAGAATTCCGATGTCACAAACATATGAGATTTTCTTAATGCTTTCCATCTCATATATGTTCATTCCGATAATGACAAGGCTGCTGTAAATTGAGCTTATTTGTACCCAAAGCAGCATCAAAAACCAAAATGCCCCTTGGATTTCCACTGTGCAAGGGAAACATTTATAACTTTGCTGGGAGAGGTGAGGTAACAGCATTTGCTGCTTTTCTGGCTAAGGCTTTCCATATCCAAAGCTAATTCCTGTGTCTGTTTTTTTGATGTTTGCAGCCTTTGAAGAAAATGGTTGAGAGAATTCGCAAGTTCCAGATTCTGAATGATGAAATAATTGCTATTTTGGACAAGTATTTGAAGTCTGGCGATGGAGAGAGCACACCTGTGGAACATGTGCGCTGCTTCCAGCCACCAATTCATCAGTCCCTTGCCAGCAACTAGATTCTCACCTAACAATACTTTTTGCACCTATTTAGGCTAAAAGTGTGAGAAAAAAAGCAAGAAACACAACCCACACCAACAGTTTTAAGGAATACTCTCATCTGCATTTTTCTGTATGCCTGTGCCAGTTGAGTGGCACACTGTTCTCTCCAGTCTCCAAGCACAGTAACTGTATACAATCCATACTTATTTTTCTAGACTAAAATTTTATACACTTTGATTAAAAGCCTGTAAGATTTTTGAAATCTCTTTGCATTCCTGTCCCAAGGTGGCCATTTTAGACTGAACTGATATAATTTTCCCCTGAAGCTATTGAAGTAATGGCTGTGGAGGATAAAAACTGGGTTCTGTAGAAAAAAATTTTTAGAAATCAATGCATAATTGTTTGTATTAGAGCCTTAATTGCTTCATTTGCCTTTATTAAAAAAAAAAAGAAGAGAAAAACAACAAAACAAAACAAACTCTGCTGGTGCTTTGTGAATAATTTTCTAATCAGTTGAGTCTTTTTCCTCTTTCCAAAACTATTCTCAGAGATCAGTAATTATGGAAATGAAGGCTAATTAAAGTGTTTGTTTCAAAGTTATTTAACATGGAGCTTACAGATAGAATTCTGATTTTTTTTTAAAGGTGGAAGTTTGATTAGAATGGGGCCTGTTTACTTTTTCCTAATTAGAGCTTCTAACACAGTTTATATTTTGGTTAGCAATACATACCCATGTACCCAAACACATTTACAAATAATTAGGAATTGTTGTTTATGAGATCTTGACTACAGTGATCAGGTGTAATCTATCCCAGTACATAAACTCTAATGATGTTAATCATGATTTATTATGTATTTGTTCAATTACACTTGCTGTATTATGCAAACACTGCATCAGTAAAATTGTAAAACTTCGCAACTATAAAAGTTGAATTTTAAAGCAAACAATTCAGCCAGAAGTAGTAACTCCTACTTGCTTACTCCAGGATCCTATCAGAGTTTGTCAGTTGGCTTTGGGATCAGCCCTAACCAAAATGTTAAGATGGCCAGAACAGACTCAGACAGATAATTACACGTTTTACCCAGGACATGGATTTATGGAGATGTCACTTCTAACCCATAGTGTGAAACCAAGAATGCATCCCTTTGAGAACCTGTTTCGCTCCCTTCCCTCTTACTAGTTCATGGTTAGGTTACAGCACATCTTTTCTCCTGCTCAGCTCTTTCCAGGTGCTTCACTGCCATGGAGTTGACTCCAACAGTGGGTGAAAATGAGCCTCTGACAGAAGAGGTACACAGGAAGTGAGGAATATGGTAGGTAGAGGAGGGGCAGAGAACTCGATTTTGAGGCAAGAAATTAACTGAAATTTCCTCAGCAAAACAGAGGATGGAGATTTTCCAGGCAATCTATCAGCAAGTTTCCAAAACCGCAGATTTTCCCAGGATATCTGTGCTTGAGAGCTGCCGTTCTGGAGTGGTGTCTGTCGTGGTGAGAGCGCACACAAGGCTGCCCAGCGTGTGGGAGACAGAAGTCAGAAGCACTTGTGCTTTGTTCCATCAGCTTGTTCAAGATTTCTTTTACCAGGTGTTTAACAGATGATTTTCCTTGAGAAACATTCTTTTAGTTCGCAGACTTTTGGTCAGGTAGAGTCTTCCCTCTGCTTCAGGCTTCAGTTAAGAAAATGAACAACTTTCCTAATTTGGTGACATCATCACTGGTTTAGGATGTCTCACACACCTGAGGCTTTGGCTTGGCACTGGTGCAGAAATGGTTAATTGATAAAGCCTGAGTTTTTGTTCAAGAACTATTTAAAAATAACTAATCACGATGTGAATAATTTCTAATTCTTACCAGTTAACTTTCAGCAGTAAGAGAATTGGTCTCTTAACATCTTAAAACTACTAGTTTAAATACATACTTTAGGATCACTGAGGAGAAAAACGTTTAAGACATTTCAGACATTAGTCCTAGGAGATGTTTCCCAATTTTAAAATACAGATTAATTTTTTTCTTTTCAACAGGATTATAGATAGAGCTAAATATTCTTTGCCTGATATAACGTCTCCTACCTAAAAGGAAAAATGGAGCAAGATGCACAAAAGGTGTAACTTTTTCATTTTTAGTTAGTTCTGATCAAAAACCAGGTCTGGAGGCCAAAGTGCCCATCAGCACAGAAAGTAGCAGACTGTACTGTGTGAAATGATTACCTAGGCTAGGCTGGTGCTTTGATACTGGAACAGGCAACCCCATGTTCAGCAATTCCTCAGCTCTTTGATGTCTTCCCTCCCACTCTGGTTCTGTGCCAGTTTTTGCCAAGTGTTGGAGGGACTTTTTCCCCTGACTCAGCACTGCTGGCATGGTGTTCCTTTTGATTAGGTAGAAGCTCAAATTCCATTCTTCAGACAGATTTTAAAAACCCTTTTTCTTGTTTGACACCCTCACCCCTACTGTATGTTATGGCACATACCAAAGGAAGGCAGCAGAATTTTGTTTCACAGATGCTAACTTGTTTTTTTTTTCTGTCCTAGGAAAAATCTTAATTTCTCTTAAAAACTAAGCACTAAACCTGACAACACCCACCAGTAACTATCAGTCTCTGTCCCAAGTATTTCCAACTTCCACATGCATGGTAGAAATGTTCTTATAAAACCTCTACCACTCATTTTTATTTTTTGCCTTTACAAAAGTAAATTACCACCTACCTGCCTCACTCTTTTTTTTTTTTTTAAAGCAATGACACTGTTTCATTTTTTTTGTCTCTTTTTGAAAAACTCAGTGTCGCAGCCAGTGCCTGTGTTGCTGCAAACAAAATAGCAATTCTGTGAATTCAAGCTGTAATATCAGGAACACAAAACAGGTCTGCAGAGCCAGGCCAGCATGGTGCAGCACAGACACAACCTGACCCCTTTTACAGAAGAAGAGACAACTGCTTTGGCTACTAGTAATGATTTAGATCCTTCCTTCTGCATAAATTGTCATGGCAGGAGCTACCACTCACCTATCCAAGCAGAGCAGAAGCTCGTCCCTTCTTGTTTCTGCCAGCCAGTTACTCTGATTTGGTAAAGTTGGGGTTTTTGGATGCAAATCCAGCAAATTTTGCATACAGGTTTACTGAACCAGTATTTTCAAAGGATCAGTTGTGCTTGGTTATAGCTTTCCCTTTTTTCTTTTATAAACTAGGACAGGAGTAGTTGCTGCAGCTCCTGTTTCAATATGGTTACAGTCACTCCATGGTCAGTCAGGGCACAGGTACAAAGGATCCAGGTTCACTGCAACCTTTTTACCACCAATGCAGAAATAAAGCCATTTATTTTTGATAAAATTGTCATTAGTGCAATACATCTTAAAAACAGAAGAATGAAATGAAAGTATTTACACATAACTTAAGCAACACAACCAGTTGTGGTCTGAGGTCATTTTAGTACTTTTTAAAGTAAAAATAAGGCAAAAAAATGTTTCAGTGTTCTTTATCCAAACTAATTAAACTTAAAAATCAACGATTGTCTACACATACTGTTAAAAAGTACATAAACTTCCAGACAAGCTCAGACATTTCACAGCAGAAAAAAAAAATTCCAGGGTTACAGAATTGTTCTTTTCATAAGTAACACATAGATATTTTCAGAAGGCTGACAGACTTCCATTTCTCCTGGCTGAGAGACTCTCAGTGGATTGCATTTCACCAAGGCAGGCAGAACTTTCTTCATCATCATTAAAGCTGTCATATGTGCTCAGCAAAGTGCCATTTGCTGCTCTGTCATCTTTCCGCAGAGAGACGGGCAGGTTTGCTAGGGTGAAGTTAACATCTTTGAAGGCATGCAATAAAAAGATCCCCACAATAATAGTCAGGAAGCCACTGAAGGTGCCGATAATGTCATCAGCCGCCATGTGTTGCCATTCCTTGAAAAGGATGGCAGAACAAGTTAAAACAGATGTTGTAAAGATTACATAATATATTGGAGTCACTATTGAAGTGTTGAATATATCCAGAGCCCTGTTTAAATAGTTGATCTGCGTGCTCACACAGACAGTAAGGCTTAGCAGCAGAATCCAAGACAAGGGATGTTTCAGCACTGGTTTTCCTGCAAAAAGTTCCTTTATAGCGATGCCCAAACCTTTTACACAGGAGACTGATAAGGCTCCGATTACAGAGCAAATCGTTATGTACACGAGAATGTTGGTCTGTCCATGACGAGGTCCCACCACACATATTAGAATTAAAGACACAATGACAACAAGCGTTGCGAAGACCACAAAACCTGTGGTTGGGGGAAAAAAAAAAATCTTGTTATTTACAGACACTAATGGACACACTTGTTACTTTCAGACACTGTTTCTCAGAAACGGGAATTTATCTTAGGGGTACAGAGAAAACATTAACAATGGGACCGACAGCTTAAACAGAAGAGTTCAGGATGTTTCTCGTTACTCCTCTAACATCACAGTTACGGTGATTTTAGAGTGAGCTAGCCAAAACAAAGAATGTACCTCAGACATGTTGTATTACCTTTACCAGTCTATTGACAAGATGACTACAGGATTAGATTGCAAGACTGCCTTACACACAGATTCACTGAGGTGAAGATGCCACTGGACACAGGCTTGAATCTGAATTGAGTCTTTTTTAGGAGATATGCTTTGGCAGGCAGCTGTACTCATCAGCAGGTTTCCAATGATCAGGTCATTCCTTAAGAACAGCTTTTTAATTTCTGTGCTGACTATTTCCTCATGTTTAAGATGGGCATTGCCTTTGTATAATTAGTATTTTGCAGATGTCCATTTGTGAATGCCTCATATTGCACACAGGCATAGCAGCTCATCTCTAGGATTTTACTTCTCAGCAGCCACTTAGCACAACACCTACTTTTTCATTTTAAGGAGAGCTCAAAGTTGGACTTGGAGACAACACACTTCAATCAAAATTTATAAAAGTCTTGTTTATCCGCCTGTGCTGCTGCACCTCACTGGTGAGGCAACTGTTGTTTAAACAGTCACCTCAGTGGCTGCCATCAGGTCAAGCATCAGCATCACTGGCATCATGCAAAGTTCCCTATAGAATTATGCTACAGAATTCAAATCTCTACTTCATTTGGACAACATGTCTACATGAAGCAGACACAGGCCATCTTCCTGGAACTTGAGAGCAGCAGTAATGAAACTACATAATGAAGAAATGATGGGCTGTGTACATATCAAACCAGCATTTTGCTTACCTGGATCACCTAGTTTGTGGGACATTTCATCCAAAGTTTCTACTTCTTCCTCTTGAGGAGCATGAATTACCATCACAGTTGATCCCAGTATACTTAACAAACACCCTATTTTTCCATGTAAATTAAGTTTTTCATTTAAAAAGAAGGATGACAGAATGGCACTAAGAAATAAAAAAGGCACCAACAAACATGGAATTAGTAATACTCATTTGCTCATCAACTTACAGGTTGTTTTGAGTGTACATGCCACTTGCATAGACAATGTGCAGCTTAAAAATAGGTACTATTTTCTGTCTCAAGGTACTTGCTATGGACAGAACTACCTGTTAATATTTGGCATCTCTGTCCAGAATCCCTATTTTATGCTGCCTTCCAAAAATGCTCTAAGAACTTGCAAAAATAATTTTAGGAAGACAAAAATCTTAGGAATAAAAATACTGCTCTGTTGTAATCACTGTGTTTTTGAAATGCAGAAGACAATAGCGTTTCAGAGATAGATGTGTAGATGCATTGCTAGAACCTTTTTATATCATAGCCACTACATATTTGAAGAGACTTAAAAGTGATTCCTGATGTTTAGAAGCACTCTGTTTATTGTGAAGAACAAACCCCATTTATTACAGCGTAGTTCAGTGACACATTTCTAAATAAATGTTTTACTTTTCTCTCTCAAACCACACTGCTTTCTATTAGTACTTCTTACCTTACAAGAACACTGAGAGCTCCTAGGGGAGTCACTAATGTAGCTGGTGCAAAAGCATAGGCAGCAAAGTTTGCTACTTCGCCAGCTCCCACTGCAGAGGAACAGGAATGAAAACCCAGGAGTTAGGCTGTCTCATGCAACAAACCTCTGATCCAGGGCAAGTGTTCATGTAGACACAAACATGCAGCAAGGGAACAATGGAAAATTCTAATGATAGCATTCAGCTAACAGTATTAGCAGAATATACCCCTGCCCCTCTCCCCCACTACTGAATTTTAAAAACAGGCTGTGGAACTACAACAGGTACTAGAATTAATTGTACCAAATCAGAAGGTGTTTTAGTATCTATGTTGTAGCTCCCCAGCCTGCCAGCTTGACTCATGAACTTCTGCATGGAGAAATCTGCAATAGCAGAATATAGCACAGCACAGACAGTAAGCCATAGTTACCTGAATACAGCCAGTAAGTTGAGAGTTTAAGCAATGAAAAAAGTTCAGAAAACAAGCATAATCCCAAAATATGCTTCCCTTTAAGAAATCCCATATATCTAAGCACTTCTCTTAAGACAAAAACCAGAATGCATGTGGTAGTAAAGACATACAAAACCACTGTCTGCTTAGTTCCACTGCACGAAGAGGGCAGTTACATTAAAGAAAGAACTTCTGGTGTGAGAGAAGTTACATTAAAGTCATTAGAACTGTATCTATCAAATCACCAGATAACACTACCATGTATTGTAGAATCCCAATCTCATTCCATTTTTTGCAACCATGCTGCCATCTGTGGCATAGTTATTTCTTAAAATTATATAATGCAGATTGTATTTTTGATGCTTAGATGAATAATTTTCAATACTTACTTGAAAGAAGTCCAGCCCACCATAGCCATTCCTTAAGATATGCATGACCACCTTGACCTAAAATTGAAAGAGTGTTGGCTATTCCACTAAATACAACAGCACCCCATCACTGATGACACTGCCATGATATAAAATAATTTTTGCAACCCATGCCCTTAAAAACACAAGCAGCCTTTTGATACCTAGTCTTTCTAGGTAGAGGGGTTGAAATCAAAGCATCTTCAATTTCTGATGGGTATGTGCCTTCTACAGCCTTCTTTGATAACCAGATACTCTATTTATTTTGTATTAGAAATGTCACTGATGATCATATCTGCATTACCCTGAGAAACAGTTCTGTCAAATCACTAAAATGACATGAAAAACCAAGTTACGTGTCTCTTAATAAGACTGCTACTCTGTGGAAATTGTGCATGGTTTATACGTGGTTGATTACATGTGCAAACATCACATTTTCTCATTCCAAACCTGGGTGCATGAATTATGCATCTCAAGATCAACCATCTTTTAGAACCAAAGATGTCAGGTACTGAATTCAAAATATTCAGTCAACCTTCTGAATTATCTGAGGATGCTGCAACTCTCCTACCTAAATCTATCCTCTTTCAATTTAAAACCATTGCCCCTTGTCCTGTCACTACAAGCCCTTGTAAAAATAAAATCTGTGTCTTTCTTAGAAGCCCCCTTTAGGTACTGGAAGGTACTATAAGGTCTCCCAAGCCTTTTCTTCTCCAGGCTGAACAATCCCAACTCTGCCAGCCTATCCTCACAGAAGTGTTCAGTCCCTCTGATCATTTTCATGGCCCGTCTCTGGACTTGCTCCAACAGGTCCCTGTCCTTCCCATGCTGAGGACCCCAGAGCTGGATGCAACACTCCAGGTGGGGTCACACCAGAGCAGAGCAGAGGGGCAGAGTCCCCCACCTTGACCTGCTGGTCACACCTGAGTTGGACAGATTTCACTTTCTGGGTTGTGAGCACACATTGCTGGGTCATGTCCAGCCTCTCACCCTGCAGCACCCCCAAGTCCTTCTGGGCAGGGCTGCTGTCCATCTGCCCATCCCCCAGCCTGTGTTCATACCAGAGGTTGCCCTGACCCAGGTGCAGCATCTTGCCCTTGTTGAACATCATGAGGTTTGCACAGATCCATTCCTCAAGCCCATCCGGGTCCCTCTGGATGCTACTTCCTTCTCTAGAGCATCAACTGCCCCACTCAGCTTGGTATGATCCATAAACCCCCTGCCAGCATACTCAATCAATCCCACTGTCTGTATCACTGACGAAGATATTTAATAGCACTGTTTCCAGTATGAACCCTGGAGGGACACTACTCATCACACTCAATTACTACACGTGATTTTTAGTTTTCTAAAACAATCTCCTGACACCCAAACACAGCTATAACACTCTCTTAAATTCACTCGTTCAGGAGCACAGACGTAGTTAAGAGCGCTGCTTCCAAGTTCAATTTGCAAGTACAATTTAGACTTAACTGGCATACAAAGGAATCCTTTGACAAGCGTCCTCAGAGGGCATTACATACAAATTAAATAGCATGTGTCACACTCAGAGTCAAGGGCATCTGACACCAGAGAAAAAACACACCAGCTCTATGTTTTAGGTTTCATATACATGTAACAAATAAACGAAGAAGTCAAAACAATGAACTAAAGAACAGAAGTAATCTTCCATTACACACCAAAATCTAAACATCAGCAATTTATTAAAAGATGTATTTACCTGCTCTCATGGAGCCTTTCCTGGCTAACCGGAGGAGACCTTTCTTTTTCAGGATGAAACTTCCTCCAATGAAAATGCTGGAACTCATAGCCAACACCAGACCAATACAGAAGTCATACCTCCCACGAGTTTGGCTCATCTCGTAAACTACTAAACACTGTCACATTGATCAATGAGGAGTAGAACTTCTGTTACTCAACAAAAAATGATGCAATGCTGAAACATGAGCAAAATAAACACATTAGAATTAAGCTGGTAGAAATATGTGCTGTATAGGAAAATCCCCAACACCTCCTGTGACTGGCTCTCCTGCAGATGGCCTCTGCTAAGAGTGGTTAAAAAAAAAAAAAAGGCAATCTTTGAAGCATGTGTAAGCTTGTACCATGGATGTGTAACTAACAAGTTTGAATGCAGAAAAGGAAGGGTTTCTGACCTGGCATATAAAAACTGAAACCTAAACAAATAAAAATTCTTTGAGAAACTTTAGGAAATTTTACAAATATGTAATTTATTTTTCTTTTCATTGAGTACATGGATTTGTGTCTGACACACCATGTAACTGATGATAGTGATCAAAAAATCACTTACATTGAAATCAGTTTGTAACAGAGTTTGAGAACAGCTGCAGCATTTCTTCCATATAAACTCCCTAGAGAAATGAAAGAGAATATTAGAAGGATGTTTAATCATATAGCCATCTTCATAATACAAACAAACCTCACATACATGCACACACAATTACTCTTTAACAAACAGGAAAATCTGGCAAGAAATAAGGCCTTCGTTTGTTGATTTATTTAACTGAGTTTCCCATACTTTTATGAAGTACCTATTTCTTGAAAACCTGCTTTCTTTCAATATTCCCTTTCCCTGTAGTTTCATGCTTTCAACTTTGATTAATTTGCTATACATCTAGGAAACCCTAGCAGAGAGTTACTGGTAGGTTAGCATTAAAACTGAACACAGATCCTCCTACTTGAATTCAGCTAGGCCGCGAAAAAGTAGGGGAAAACAATAAGCACACAACGTAGCACTGCTCAAAACTCTGCAAGAGCCACAGTTCAAAATTCTCAAATCCTCTTCCCTTAATCCTAGCATAGCCATTTTTAATATCTTATTTTGTAAGAGAAACTAAGTAAATGACCTACAAGAGAGTGCTTTCACTTTCTAGCAACTTTTAAAAATAAACTAGATTCTTGCATGATACAAAACCACCTATCAAACAAAGCCAAGAAAGACAAATCGTCAGTGTGTGAGACAGACCAAACCCAGCCACCTCACCAACCACATAAAATAACATTCTGGTTTTGAATTCAAATGACTTTCAGTCTTTTGAAGAAGTTTTTAATGCATGGAAAAAACAGAAGACTTTTGTGACTGTTTTCTCTACCATCTGTTCTAGCAGGTGTAAGGCACACCGTTCAGGTGATCAAGCTAAGAATATTCTTCCAGCCCCAGCTGGTGCAAAATGTGACACCTGGGGGAGGGGCTGGTTTTGCTAAGCTTTATATCTTACCATTTTTTCAACAATTGCTACTTTAGTTATATTACTAATGGGATTATTTTTACTAGTGTAGCTTTTCTCTAAAAGAGAATTCTCCATATTGGTAAAGACACAATTTTTTCCCCCCTTTTCTTCTCTCCCTGGCTGGCATACCTTCACCTACACTGACAGAGGAAAAGAGCATCAGTTAGTCCCATCCTGACACCTTCCACCCACTGCATTCCAGAAACAAGGGAGAAGTACAGGCTGCTTTTCTTTGCAGCAGAGGAAAAATCTGATTGCAGAAGAATGAGGAAACCTGTGTACTAACAGGTAAAAATACACTGAAGTGCCCTGTCAACCACTTAGTTAACCTTGTAAACAACTCAAATCTCAACCACTTAAATTACATAAATTCAGATAAATTACTGCTAGCTCTTCCCATCAAATTTATTTGCCCTCACAGACATGGCCAGTCCCATTTCTTCTTGGGCTGGACTGCCTTATTTCCACATACAGTTTATTCAGATGTCTACAGCTGCAGACAAATGTCACATAGTCATGGTGAAGCAAACTTCTCTCTGAAGAGATCTGCTTCCTTTGCATACAGCACAGATATAATTTGAATGTGTAGAACAGACATGTGCAAGGTCAAAGCAATACCAGGCACCTGAGGTTTTACACTTCAGGACACCAGGACTTTAATTCTAATCCTAAGACTTAATAAACGAAGAACTAATGCATCCTCATAAATACAATCGAGAAAAATTATCTATGGGCATGAGAAAAGAAAATGCCATGAGATGAGCAGCTTCTGGAATAAATACGCCTCTCATGTTTCTGCCTTGGGATGTGCCAAAGCTGTTGCATGCCAACAGCCAGGGCCACTACTAGGTTATAAACAGAGAAAAGCCAAAAAAAGTAGGAGTTAAATAAAGCTGGCAGTGGTGTAGTTCTGCAAAGGTTCTTTAATCAAGTTCACAACTGATTTTTAACACATAGAACATTTCATCCACTCAAGACCAGAACTGTCACGGAGGAGTACTAGTTTCCTGCTCTGATTTCAGAGAAGTAATGAAGGGATGAGACTCTGCTATCCACAGAAGCTACAACATCTACCATGCCTCCAAGAGCCACTCATTAATGAACTGCCTGTAGATCTGCTGGTGTCATGAGTCATAACTCTCAGTGGGCAACCATGGAATGACAGACCACACAGGGAACTGGGTTTGAAGGTTATCAGATAGGGAGAGATGGAGAAAGTCAGAATGAGCAAAAAATCTGTGAAGATAAGCAAGTCCAGACTAGCCACAAGCTTGTTTGCTTATTTTCAAGATGTAACCAAAAAGTATCACAAATGCTAGCAAGATACAGACTCTGTGGTCTAAACCACAGGAAAACGCTTGTCTCTTTGCTCAGAAGTCCTTCCCTCTCAAAAGCAGCACAAACACAGCGCACAAAAGATGTTACATTTATTGTAGCAAGTGAGCTCTCTGAATATTCAGAAACACTAAAAATGGTGTAATGAGATGAAATAATATTTTACATTTAAAAGCAGATCAGCATAAGTAAGTATGCAGGAGTTGTCAGCCAAAGAATATTAGTATCACTTCCCCAAGTTGTACATTGTATAGATGCAATAATTAGAGCTAGGAAAGGCAGACATGGTGCATTGTTCCAACTTTGCTTGGAGCCCTCTAAAGTTCAGGAGACAGTCTTAAAACACTTACAGGAAGTAAGCTAAATATATGCTAAATTATTTAAATGCAAGAATCTCTTCTGAAACCTGCTCTTCTCAACTATGAACAGGATGATACCATTAAACAAAAAAATGACCTTAACAGGCCATTTACTTCAACCCTTTGGCCATGTACTATATAATTCACTGCTCCTTTTCATTATTGACAATTCAGCCAGGCATCTTCCAAGAAATACTTACAAAGAAAACTTCACAAACATGGTAGCCATGCTTTGATGCCATTAGGAACTCTCATTATCTAATCAGCTTCACTTTCACTACCAAAGCCCATTGCATTTGTCCACTCTGGACTGGAAAAAGATACAAGTCTCTTTATCTTTGCATCCATGTATCAACATTACTCTGCAGGTTAGGTGCTTGGCACCTCCTGCCGCGCCACTCTTTGGGTCCTTTCCCAATAGCTTTTTTAAAGTGCAATTCCTGAAGCTGCATACAGTACTTCAGCTTAAGTTATTATCACTTCTGCAATACAGTGGAAGACTGTACATCTTTTTATATATCCCAAGCAGGTGGTTTTCTGAGCCCTTTTTCTGCAGACACCTACTGTTGACTCATTTTCAATTTCCCTATTAGTATAACCTCCTGCACTTGTACAGCAAATTAGTCCTGCCTGGGTGTAATATCTTCCATTTACTCCTATTAAAAACATATTTTTTTCAGAAATGTTTCCTGAAAACATTCAGCCAAGGTTACACACTGGCAACCCTTCCCTGACCAATGTAATTATTTCTTTGTCTTTTGAGCCAGATCAATAACATTAAACAGCCAAAGATTTAGACATGACAAAAGATTTTTAAACAAAAGCCTGCTTTGGCAAGACAATAATACTCTAGGTACAGCCACTCTGCATCTTTTGAACTGTTCTGTGGTATTTTACTGTCAATTCTGCTTATTTACAAGAGCTCCATGAGAAGTTTTATGTTTCCAACATTGGACTCAAGCACCTATTTAACGCCCTTCTAGCCATAAAGCATGTCATAGAAGAAAAAGGGCTTGAATCAACAAGTTGCTTTAACAAACACACATTGACTATTATGTGTCACATTGGCTATTATGTGTTCCCTTCTTCCTTTCCACAGGCATAAAACTACAGGAAACAAACACTCCCTAACAAAACAGAAATCCAAATGTTCAGTGATGAGCATTTAGAAGGCTCATTATACATACCAATTTTGTTCCAAAATCCAGAGGTATTCACTTCTTAAGTATTTCAAAGTTAGGTGTCTAAAACAGAAGTTAAAAATAACATTAATTGGCATCTTAAGAATTTGGCAAAAAAAAAAAGTCCATTATTTCAAGCTGATTTCATTTTTATGTATGACACACAAGACTTTATAATGGCTCATCTATGCTTTAAAAAGGAAGAGGATTTTTGTTTTAAAAACACTTGAATAACAAATCAGCGTGATTTTAGATTTGATCTTCCTTAGATACGTCTTGCCTGAAGCCTTAGTTATTTCACCCTTTTGCTTTTCACTTCACAAATCAAAGAAACTAACCTGTGATCTAAGCTATTCTTTAGAAGGTACCATATTGAAGTTGAACCGAAATACTATCCTAATCCTTTCACTTTCATTCTGTAGCTGAAGTGACAAGGTGCTTCTATCGTGAAATAACTAATATCAAGTTTTAATTATTGGCTTTGGTATGGTGAATTCTCAGAAGATGTTTATACAGAATCATAGAATATGCTGAGTTGGAAGGAAGCCACAAGGATCCTCAAGTCCAGCTCCTGGTCCTGCACAGGACAGCCCCAAGAATCACACCACATGCCTGAACACACACAGGTTTGAACTCTGGCAGGCTTGGTGCTGTGATCACTCCTCTGGGGAGCTTGTTCCACTGCCCAACCAGCCTCTGGGTGAGGAACATTTTCCTAACACCCAACCTAAACCTTCCCTGACGCAGCTTCAGGCCACTCCCTTGGGTTCTGTCACTGGTCACCACAGAGAATAGATCAGTGCCTTCCCCTCTGCTTCCCCTCATCAGGAAGCTGTAGATGATGATGAAGTCTCCCCTCAGTGTCCTTTTCTCCAGGCTGAACAGACCAAATTGCCCTCAGCTGCTCCTTGTATAGCTTTCCCTCTACACCCTTCACCACCTTTGCAGCCCTCCTTTGGATATACACAACTGTGGGGCAGTGGGGAGTATGAACACAGAAATATTCTCACTAAGATTACTAAAATCCCCAACTATACCTAATTACTAAAGCTAAGCCTTCCTCAGTCATGTTCCATCCACTCACAAACGTATCTTTTAAACACAGGTATAGAAAGAACATTGAAGGACAGATACAACACGGTATTAGGAAAAAACAGCTGCCAGTTCAAAACTTAGTCACGTGCACCTTTAAAAGGCCAAGATGGATGCACACAGTATCTAAAGATTCTGTATACTCAGTTTAGGAAACAATACATTCAATTTTGCACTGCACATCTGCCCCAATACAGGATACAGTTTTCCGGCTCTGTAAGCATTAAAGACTGCTCAAATTTATATGCACAATTATTTACATATAGGCGATATAAGCTAAAAGAATATTTGTTTATGATGTTATATATATGCATATATGTAATGTTAGAGGCACCATCACATGAGCTCAGAAGGCAAAACATACCTTAACCATCCTAAAGTTGCCTATTTTAAAAGGTTTTTGTAAACAATGAGGAAAATTAATTCTTTACAGCAGATTTCTATTAACAAAGCAAAAGCAACAAGCACTCCATTCTATGAAACCAGGAGGAAACAAAAAAAAAAGGCACATTAAAAACCTATTCTTTGCATGTGCTATTTGTAGTTATTCTATAAAAAGAATGATCTTTAATTAAAGCATTTTCACAAAAAGCTAAAAAGAATCTTCACTAACATAGTGTTATTCATTAACTGAATACAAACTACAGACAGTGCTTTAGAGCTGATACTGCATTGACTGTTTTCATGGAAAGCTATCAAAATAGATTCAAGATAAGACTTGCCTCATCTTTGCTGTACCTGGCACCTGAACTCCACTCTCGTGGGATGAGTAACCAGAACAGGGTCACTGAAAGTTCCACCTTTAGTATTTAATATGGGCCGTTTCAAATTTAAGATAACTCAGGAAGTTAAAGTCCAGTACAGACATTAGTCACTGCTACTCCTTTGACACAACTGATAACCTGTTATAACTTGCTTTCTGTCAGGATTTCATCAAGAGAATTAACTACTTTAAGAAAAGCAGAACTAGTGTGACACTGAATTCTAAATACAATGATACTGACAAAATCTTATGGAATAATATTCTATCGATGAAGCTGTTATCTTCCAGGGGGAAAACCCCTAACTTTATACAATGAGGCACATCAAAAGCATTTAGATAGAAGCACAACGACTTACATTTATCATGTTTTCATTACAAACAACGTTAAAGACACCGTAGTGAAATAGAGAAAGTTGACTGCTTGGACAAGAAAACATTGGGGGGAAAAAACAGGGACAAAAGAGTTAGATCCAGGCAACATCTTCGAAGTGTATGAATGAACAAAGATCATTATTCTGAATCACAGAATCAATTAGGTTCGAAAAGACCTGTGAGATCAAGTCCAGCCAAAGACCCAACCATCACCATGTCAATAGATCATGGCACTGAGTGCCATGTCCAGTCTTTTCTTAAACACCTCAGAGGACAGTGACTCCATCAGGTACCTCCCTGGTCAGCCCATTCCAATATCTCATCACCCTGTCTGTGAAGAAATTCCTCCTAATGTCCAACCTAAACCTCCCCTGGCGCAGCATGAGACTTCCAATGAACTACAATGCAAAGCTAAGATTACTTTTTCCACGTCAAAATGAAGCACCAGGGCTCTGAAGTTCTGCTGAAGGTGCTCTGGAACCAGGCTGCACAATCCTCAAGCTCGGATAACTCAGCCCTGGACCGGACGGAAAACGAAGCGGTTTAGCTCCCGGTTAGCCACACACACACTCCATTGCGAGGCACAGCGGCTGCGGAGGGCTGACAGACCCAGCACACTGTACCCGGACACTTCTGCCCGATGGGAGAACCCCACACACGGCCCGATTTAGAGCTTTTAATCTCGGCCTTCTCAGACCGAACCACAACAAGTTTCCCGCTACGGAGAAACCACCCGTGGCTTGCAGAGCCAGACTCCAGGCCCGGAGCCCCGCGCCCAGCGTCCCCCGGCCCGCCCGCTCCTCACCCGCAGCGCCCAGCGCCGAGGGCCTTG
>VZRL01000791.1:542015-560666 GCA_013397895.1 Origma solitaria
GCCCGCCCGCTGCGGGTCACATTCCCTCCCGCAGCCCCGCCCTCCTTCCCCGGGGCTGTGGGCTTCCCCGGGACGGGTGCGGAGTCCCGGGCGGAGCTGTGCCTTGCCCAGCATCAGCTCCGCCTCGCCAAGCCCGCCCCGGGCGGGTGCCCGTGCCAGCATCCGCGCCGTGGAGATTTTACACGCGCAGAAAATCGCAGAATCACAGAATGGTTTGGGTCGGAAGGGGACCTTAAAGATCATCCAGTTTCAACCCACCCTGCCGTGGACAGGGACACCTTCGACTAGACCAGGTCACTCCAAGCCCC
Organism: Origma solitaria; assembly: GCA_013397895.1. Lineage (NCBI taxonomy): Eukaryota > Metazoa > Chordata > Aves > Passeriformes > Acanthizidae > Origma > Origma solitaria. The sequence continues at coordinate 542,324 of VZRL01000791.1, forward strand.
ATCCAACCTGGCCATGAACACTTCCAGGGATGGGACATCCACAACTTCCCTTGGCAACCTGTTCCAGCTCCTCATCACCCTCACAGTATGGAATTTTTCCCTAATATCTAATCTAGAACATACCCTCTGTTACTTCGATACTACTCCCTCTTGCCCTGTCACTACATAATAGTCTTGCCCCATCTTTGCTCGAAGTTCCCTTCAGGTACTGGAAGGCTGCAATTAGGTCACCCCCAAGCCTTCTCTTTTCCAGGCTGAAATAAACACAAGCTGTTTGCAGTAAAGCAGAGAGACATTTTACTGGGCCGGGTAAAGGAATGGTTGATGAATCCAGGTCGCCCACTCTCAGCACGTGCTTTACAACCCCAACTGCTTTAATCTCATACTAAATAAATGGATAAATACAGTTAGACAAATATTTGTCCTCAGCACACAGCAAGGAGTCTTTGAAATAGTCATAACAAGCATCAGGCTCAGAGGGCCCTTCTGTTTCTTCAGGACTATCTAAGTGTGTTTTACACAGCTGCCTTGTAACATTTAAGTCTGAACAACAAACACTGCCGAAATACCTGTAGTAGCTCCAGACGGAAGATGCAGCTCTGCCTCTTTGAACACAGGACAGTTTTGTCACATCCCTTGTGATGCAGTTCCTACATTTTTAGCCTTCTCGGGATTTGTGTTGACGTTATCCTAGTCTGCACAAGCAGCTGCTTCATTTTTGCTAAACCTGGAATGACCTGGAAACAAAACCAATCCTCACTTTCCCTCACAGGATACCTGCAAAAAAACCACTCCTCATCACATTACCCGCTGGGCTCTATCTCATTAAAAATGGTCCCTCACTTTGTCGCAAAAATTAAATTTCTACACCACACAAAGCACATGGATAAATTTTACGCCTATTTTATTCTCTTAAGGCAACATTCCATTCCCCACTATAAAACTAATCTAGTATTCTTGACATGAACTTTGCACTTACAACATGGTTTTATATGTGTGTATATGTGTGTCTAAAAATACATTTTAATATATAAAAACTGCTAAGCAATTTACACTCATCTAAGTAATGACACTGTAGGACACTGGTTTTTCTGTGTTTTACAAGATACTAAAACTGTGAAGTCCTTGAAAAAGTCAACAGCTGGTGAAAATGGTTTCTCAAATGGATTAAAAATTTAACACTTGTACCACCTAAACCAGTACAGTATAAACAGAAGCATCTATGTACTGATAGCTAGGCTCAAAATTTAAAGGAGCTAAAGAAACTCATGTGCCTGTGATCATGCCAAATGCTGATAATGCGTATGTGTACATATTCCCAAGTTAAACAACAGCGATGTCTGAAGCAAGTCAATTTAGTCTTCCCTTTTCTACTCTTGTCTACCTCTGCTCTCCTCCCTTCAAAAACACCGCTCAACCAAGGCAAAACTATAACGAATAAATACCTGAAAGTATTAACTGGACACCTCTAAGCATTTTAGACCCTTGTGGAACTTCTGTTGTTCTGTTAATCCCCCTCCTTGTGTTTCTTCAACTGCTAGTTCTGCTTAACATACATACACCTGTTCATACAAAGTATAAATTCAGGTGCTTTCAATTTGGCACAAAAATTGGCACATTAAATATTTACTTCAAAGTCAAGGGTTGTGCTCAGTAATGGAAAATACCCAAACCATCTCAAAGCAATTTACAACAGCACAGTACTTCAGGCATGTTTGCTGAGTATCTGGCAAGAACTCCAAGCATGAGAATGGTGGTAACCTGCCTAATCTAACCCTTTCTCATTGGGCAACTCAGCTACGCAAACCATCCTTGTGCCCAAGGAGCTTCATGAGAGAGGTCAGTGTAGGTACTTTTGCATGGCTGTGGACAGGATTTTTCAGGGCTTAGTTTCTACTCTGTGTATAAACATCTTGTAAAGTTTAAAACTGCAAAGAGCAAAAATACACCACTACAACCTCAGGAAGCTTGAACAGGGTCTCTGGTGACCACTTCTCTGCTATGTTTCACAAAGACAGCGGAGCAGAACAAAGAAACCATGTCTATGAATCTGCTTGTACAACATGTGCAGTGTCACGTACAAGGAACTTAAGTGATTCTGCTTAAGACTTAAATTTCTAGAACCAATCTCACAAAAATCAAAAGGACTTTTTATTTCTTTTGACATAATGAGATTTTTGTCTTTAACACTCTTTCCATATGAACTGCATTGCTGAGATAAATATATGAACTGTGTTGCTGAGATAAATATGCTTAGGATTGATTATGTCCCAGACTTTCAACAATACCAGTCGTGTAAATAGCACATTTGCCTTTACCACAATGCTGGTGCTTTAGAGACCTAGCTCCTGAGATGCACAAGATGAGGATAGCTGAATCTTCTTGCTAACAACATACAGGCTCCTTATCCTACCTACATAAAAATCAGAGATGCTGCATGTAAAGGCGAAAGCCTTTCTAGTTTTCTGGTCTATCTTTGTACATTGCATTAATATCAACAATACCTTTAAAAATAAAATTCCAGTAAAAAATCCATACTCATCTTTTCCACTGCTTACATTTAATATTGTTGAGGAGCTAGTTTCCTTGTTTAAAGGTAACTTTGAATTTTGACTGGCAGTAATATCAATGCATCCCCTAAATGCACAGAATAGAACAGTTCTTAATCATAAATCCCATCTTTAAAAAACACCCAGCCAACCAAAATCAAACACGCACACACACACAACACACATACTCTAAGTTATGTACTTGCCACTACCTGAGATGAGGAGCTAGAAATTTCAGGTGAAGGATGAGATGGGCAGTCACTGTAATTTTCAAGTGATTCTTTCTACAGAGAGCTATTATGACAGACAGTAAATTAGACTGGTGACACAGACTTCCGTACAAGCTCTTGCCACTGGATGCACGTCCAACTGTGGAGCAGTAATCTTTAAATAAAAGATCTAGGAAGTAACCAGTGTAGAGCAGTGCAGGAACAGAGCACATGTTAACTCTGAAGACAGTCTGAAGTGACTCAAGCCCCAGCAAACGTTTCTGCCAGAGAAGTCTTCATTCTGCCTGTGAGCACACCTCAGTCCAATGAAGACAGTGAGACTACAGCCTCCTGGTAGATACTGGTGTAGGACAACTGAGCCCTTTGTGGGCCAACTGATCCGTACCCATGGAAGAACCTGCTATTCTGATTAAAAGCAAAGCTGCTGTTTTATGAAAGGGTAATGGAAATAGTTTGGTTTTATGAATTGGGATTAGCCTGCAAAGCAGCTAAGTGTGGGGGAAACTTGGTTGCCCCGCTGCCCCATTTGATAAAGACGAGTCACAAAACAAGCATTGAGCTAGAAATAAATCATTTATTTTAAAACAATACAGGTTAATAAATAGATTAGTTATCAGAAAACTTAATAAATAGCCTTTTATAATTTACACAAGGCAAATACAACATGCCTATAACTATTTTTTTAAAAAGCAAAGAGAGTAAGCTTGACTTGTAAGCCATTAACAAATCTATATATACATTATTTGGAAGCTAATAAAATAAACCATTTTTATGTAATCTGTAGTAACTATATTGCAAGAGCATTGAAGCAACCAAACCTGACATTTTTGTTGCCAACTACCTTTTCCCTATATTCCATTAGAACTACTTTTTACATTCCAGGAAAAAAAAAATAGGAAAAATTTTTAAAAAAGGAAGTTCCACAGTTGAGAAAAACAAAACCAAAACCTTAAAAATACCCCTTTTGTGTAATATTTTCCACTCTATAGAGCAACTGTCTGGGGAGGGGTGCGGACATATTAGGACCCAACACAACCACAAACAATAAAGAAACCCCAAACTTATTTGCAGCTTTTAAAAAGATTTCTTAATCGTTAACATTTCAACACTGCTGTCTGATACACTTCGGCACTAGTAATGATAACTGTTGACAACACTGGTGCCTAACACAGTACACACTAAAATTCGGCATTCTGTAAGCCCATAGATAGCACCAAAGAATTATTACAAAGATAGCAGGTAATAGATAAACATTTGATAATGCTTGATCTAACAATAAAAGTTCAGCAGTTACACCATCTCAAGACAACCAAGGAAGATCTGTAGAATCCTTGATGTCTTATATTTATGAATCCAGAATGTAAGAGGGGTACAATGTGCAAACAACTTCCCATTTAAAGCACCCCTGTTTATTAACCCCAAATTTCTTAAAATACAAACCTTGTATTTTTAAATAAAATGAAAGCTAAACCTCACTTTCTAATGTTTCAACAACTTAATCCAGTGTTTCCATTTTTCAGTGCTAGTTACTTCAGAAAAATACATATGTTCCAATATAAATCAGTATTATTAATAGGAAGCCTCATTTGTCAAACTGTGATATGACAGGTTCTTATTAATGTTAGTTGCAGCTCACTAATAAATAGGCTCTATTTACACACACAGAGTCCTGGAAAGTCAATACAGCAGATAACTTGTTTAGATATTTTTCTTTCTTACAGAAGTATTTAAGGTGTAACAAATGTGGTTTTTTGGTTGTATCAAAAAGGTTTCTATTCTCCTACTGAACATTTGAGGGATTTTTGTGTTTGACACCTAATAGAGATTGTGACTGACATATGCAAATGCTCCATACACTGAAGGGATGATGATCAAAGAGCTATCCTCAAGTGAGTACCAAGTAAATAAGTATATTTGCTTGACAAGTATAACAGAAGTCAGACATACAGACTGAAGCGCCTTTCATATGGATTTGAACGTAATTCAAATGCATTCTACCACTGTAATGAGTCCATTTTTGCATGTGTAGCCTCTCCCACTTCTACTTTGGAATCAAAACTGAACTCATCTGGCTCGCAGCTATGAATGGACATAACGCAAGGAGAATGTGAAAAGGGCAAACCCATGAGGGATGCCAGAGCTCAGGAGACAACTATGCACATTTGCTCCCTGAGATGATGAACTCAGATATCTGTCTTATTCAAAATGCTTACTTGTCAAAGGTATGGAAAAAGAGGGGGAACAGCTAAAATTCAACTTCAACAGTGCCTCCTTTTAAGTCAGAAAAGCAACGGGACTAAAAAAGGTAGGACACCTAGAAAGAGGAGGGTGTGGGATGGAGGGGGGAAGAATCATATCAACAGTGACAACAGAAAATGCTAATACATTTCTAAAGTTAGAACTGAACCAGATCCAGGTACAGCAGAACTTGAAAGAACAGTGCTACACACTGAACAAAGTAGCAAAAATAAAGCTTTCCTTTACTTAGCATTCAAGAAGTAAAAGGCTGCAGATACAAATGATGTGCAAGGCCACGAGAATTTCTTTCACCTTATGTGCTGGCTTTTGACATCTGTTTTAAACATCAAGGTTAACTAGACATTTCTAGAAAGCTCATCACAGATGAGGAGCAGCTGGGGAGAAGAGAACTATGCTGACATTTATCAGTGGTAAGGATGGTCGGAGGACCACAGAACACGGTTGCTACTTTATTCTTCCTCTGCATAGTGAGCACTTACCAAGTAAACTTTGTGTGGTGCAGAAAATGTCAAGGTTTAGACAGGGCAATCAAGTTATTTGGAATCTAATATTTACTAATAATTTACATATGCATCTAACATACTAGGACAGGCACTTTATAAATAATTAAGAATTCATTTTATAACAAACCAAGACAAACAAATATGGCCAAAGGAGGAATGAGACCACAATCATTTCCATTCTGTCCTAAAGATTTTCATAGAAGTCTTCAGACATTAAAGGCTAATACAGAACCAACACACAACTCATGAACTCCAAAGCTGAATTTTGAAAAGACAACTTGGCTGCTTCAGAAAAGAGATAACATTGTTTTAAAAAGTAGGTTAGTATAGGTCTATGTACAGTAACCTATGTGCAATTCCAGGTTCAATTAAAAAAAAAAAAAAAAAGAGGGAATTAATATGACAAAATATAACTGTTTGCTGGGAACCAAGATACCATCTTCCAATCAATAATAGAGGCTAGTTTTAACCAGATTTCATAGCCCAATTACCCTCATCTACAATTCTCAAACTTTCTAAAAACCTTGCACAATATTTGAAAATCCATGAAGATGGTCTTTTCTCCACTACTCGGCTATTCTATTTCATTAAGATACTCAGTTACTGCGTGCTGGCCCATAAAAATGCACATTTCTGCCAATTCAGAACCATTCCCCTGCAATATGGAGTTATAAAACAAGCTTGCAAATAACACAGTAGAGCTCTTACTCCCTCAGAACAGTCCCTTCAGAATAGTTAATCTTTAGGATTCACTTTCACATTTATTGCTGCCATTAGTAGGGCTTATAGCATTTACTTTAAATGAAAATGGAGGCTGAATTTTAAGGAAACATCAATTCAGGTCAACAAAAAACATCGTGAGAGCAGATGGTATTACTCCCCACTAATCAACGTTGATGTTCCTGTCAAGGCAGCTACAAAGCAACATTCATGATTTCTTGTTAATGTGTCATGAATTTTCTCAAATACTGTCTTGTAATCACATTGGGATTTTCTGTTTGTCTCAGGAGACATTCTGATCTAGAGATGCTGAGTTCCACTTTCATTTTTTACTCCACTGAGTACTCTTCCATTTTTGTACTTACACAGAAACAAACACTCATTGCTTTTCAAGCTTCCAAGTTTTTGACTCATGATGTTTTAGCTACCAAATATAAGTAAAACATTAAATTAACTATTTAATTCTTTAACCTATCAATATTCTCTAAATGGTTTAAATTGAACTGTTCAGAGTCATCCCCATCATAGCTTAAGATGTCTGTACTACTTGTCAAAGTATTACAGCTGAACTGTTCACACAGGTCTATGAATTACTGATCTGAATGTTTGTCCCTGTCAGTCAGCTAAAACTCATCTCTGAATGCTTTAGCTTTTTCAGTCTTTAACTTCCTTTTCCCATGTTACAAGAGCATCAGACCATCTTTTTTGAGCTATGAGAAATCTCATGCTCTTCTCTCTCTGGGTTTTTTTTTTGTGGTCTCAATTTACTAGCTGTTTACAAATGGTCTCCTGCATTTAGTCACTAAACTAAAAAAAAAAAAAAAAGGTATGCTGGACTGATTTCAACACTCTTCTTCTTCCCATTAGGGCTGTGAGTTTTTCAGAAGCTGTCAAGGCATCCAGGGATTTCAGTTCAGGTTTGCAAATTCTTTCAAAAACATGTGGTCGTTCTAGATGCTTTATGTGTTTAGAATTTGAATATAGTCCAATATTGTAGACAGTGAAATTGAATTATTAAACTGGTATAGGCCATCTGAAACAAATACATTCACAATCATGCAGTATTTTTTGATTGCAAAGGCACTGAAACAGTTCTGAGCTGCTTACAAATAAGCCACCATGTGTGCAATGAGTCTGTGCATCATTTCCACATCCTTCACAGTCTTTCTACCTGCTCCCAATTAAAAACTCTCAGACGAATGCAGTATGTCTTAACATGTGTAAATTACAAAGAAAAATGCATACGTGGACACTACCATAAGCTGACAAGTAATTAGTGAAAGATATTTAAGGGTCCACTGCTCTGTATAAAGAATTCAATTTAAAACTCCTCAGTGTCTTCACCGCACGGCAGACAAAGTTGCCAAGACAGTCACTAAAAAGAACAGATCTGCAGTCCATGATCCAACCAACATTTGTCTGAGAATTCACAGCCTTTACAGTGAAGACATTGCTATACTGAGATTCACAAATTGTTCCACTTACTTTTTCCCCCTTTATTTTAAGGTATACATCACTTATGATGAAAGGTATCAGATTGAGTGCATTAGAAACTGATGTCCTTTGCCCACAGAAATGGTACCTCAAAAAAGACACAACACAGGTCTGTCAGAATATTCACTGAGTTTTTCTGATGGACTACCTTTTACCCTACCTTTTACAGTGAGGAAATAACATCAGTCTCTATGCTGACTCAATCAGTAGTTCCAATTAAGATAATTTATTGTGTTGACTGGGTTACATGGCCATCTGTTCCTTTGAAACTGGATGGAGGCCTCCAATTTATTTCACATAGGCCACCAAATTGTCAGAGGGCAGTTACCAACCTGAATCCTATTTGAAACAGTGACCTAGAAAAGAACAGCTCTGCATCCTTCCCTGAGCCATCCAGTTTCCCCTCAAAAATATTTTAATCTGTCTTCATGTTAGGTTTGTTCAAATCTCCAATATTGAAGTTGAATTCTTTGAAGACTTGTATAAGAACAATTCCAATAGATACTGTGGTGAATCCACAAGCCATTCCCAAAAAATCTACAACTCCTACATTACTCCATTCCCTGAAAAGTATGGCTGAAGCCAGCAGAACTAGGGTGGTAAACACAACATAGTAGATGGCACCAAAGACAGAGGAGTCAAAACACTCCAGTGCCTTATTAATGTATCTGAACTGAATGATAATGCTACATCCTAATACTGCCAGAAGTACCAGACAGAGGTACAGAGCCCTTTGACTTGATGGGTTATTGTGAAAGATATCTTGAGCAGCCAGCCCAATGCCTTTTGTGCTGGGAACAGTGAAACTGCCCAAGAGAGAGCAAATACTGATGTAAACCATAATATTAGTAGGTCCATGAGCTGGAGCTATCCAGAAGATAAGCAGGAGAAGCATTAGCAGCACTACGCAGAGATAACCCACGAAAACTGGAAAACAAAAAGAAAACAAGAAAATAGCAAGGTGAGAACTCTTGGTCTTCTAAAGATTTTAGCAGGCAAATCATATCCTAGCAGTGAACTTCAAGTATACATCACAGTTAAGATTTGCTATTGAATACAGATCCAAAACACTGAGCTTCCACAAATATTGGCATCCATGACTGATGATGTTGTCATATTCTTTGGGCAAAACAAATAGTCATGTAGAAAATGTTGCACATTTGAAGTGGATTTCAGATGGCTTTTTAAAATCTTATTCTCTTTTCCATCAGGACTATACTCCTTAAAGTCTCCTATGACAGACAGAGAGATAACACCTCATTCAGAAATGGTTCATTAAGGCACAGTGTGTGGATCCAGCAAAGAGCTTAAACATAAAGTCAGATCCCATTAAGGTGAGCAAGATGAGTAGGGGCAGTTAGAACACAGATGAGGCCGTATCATTTCCATTACACCATCAGTACACAAATAAGATCAGTGAAAAAATTTCATGCTTTAGAGTTTAAAAGAAATATATAGCCAATTCACTTTGTTCAGATTGGAATGGTAAACTTAGACCAAGGTATTTGTTTTCTTTTCTTTGTTTGCAGATTTTTTTGAATAGCTGATATTATTAGGTTTGAGTTTCTCTCACTTAAAACAAATACAAGAAAAACAATAGTTGGCAGTTTAGCTCTTAAGCAAGAAAAATAAAACTGGGCCTGGACTATATTAGCACCAGTATGTGTCCTCCAGCAGCTGGTGAGAAAGAACAGACATTTCAGCCTATGTCTCAACAGCCTATTTCTACATACCTTTATTGTGCAAAGAAATCTGGGAACATAACTGGTATTTAGTATAAACTTTTAATTAAAAAACCATGGAGAATTAAAGGAGAGAAGAAAAATTTTTGTTTTGTATAAACCAACTTAAATTGAGATCCGAGATTTATACTTTTCATCTAAAAATAGCAAGATACACTTTTTCATAATGTTATAAAATTAATTACAAGTTCAACTGGCCATTGTTCTGAGCTTGCTCAATGTTTTCAAAAGTATCCACATTTTCCTTTCTGCACACATGACCCAATAAATATGACAAGTTCTAAGTAGAGAAGGGCATAGTTTTCCTACACAAAACCTGTACTGGTTTGCCTCAGTCACATCATGATTTCTTCAAAAGTCAATTTACCTACCTGGTAGAAGTGGTAAGCCTCTTCCTCGAGCGTGCTCTTGCTCAACCTCAGAACATCATTATGAATTAAAGAAAAAACAAACTACCTGGATTTGTAAGCTTCTCTTCCAGCTCAGCCTGAGTCGTTACACTCTCAGACTTTGGGGAATGGATGATGAGAACAACAGACCCAGCGCAGCTCAGCAAACATCCCAGCTTGCCAAGAATGTTCAGTTTCTCTTTCAGTAAGTAAGAAGCTAAGATGGACCTTCGACAAAGAGGAAGAAAAATAAAAGTTTGACTACATCCTGTTAATAATGTTCTAACAGTGCTGTGCCATATGAGTTTCCCTCTTAAAGAAATACTATCAAATGTTGATGAATTCTCAAAATTTATTTCTGACTTATCTCATGAAAGATTCATCCATTTGCAGTTTTACTCAATCCTTGACATCTAACCACAGGGGGAAAAAAAAAAACCAACACAACAAAACAAGACGCAAACCCCAACAAAACTCCTAGTCACAACACCCCCAACAACAAAACCATATCACCCCCTCAAAAAAAAAAAGCCCAAACAACCAAAACCCTCCAAAGCAGACATCTGACCCTCAAGACAGACATCTACCCATTACCAAATTGGTGAGCTATCACAAAGTCCCATTTTATAGATGCTAAGCAGTCATGAGATGAAATTGACCTTTAGTTACAAAGATCCCAGGGCCCAGCTCAGACATGTAGCTGACCAAAGTATGCAAAAATATGTGGCCTAGGATAAAATAATAGGTGGTACATAGAACACCATCAGTGTGCTTCATAGCAATAGAACTAAATACGCACATGAAGCAATGCCATCTACACTCTGAAGCAGATAACCAGTGCAGTCACAATTCAGCAGGCAACAGAAAAATCTTGAGGCAATGCACAGCTTTGTTTTTAAAGAGTTGTGCTTTTTCACTGCAGTAGTTCCACAACTGTAGTTCAGCTATTCACAAAACATTAATTGCATATTAAACTCCTTAAACTCACTGCCTTTTCTGTGCCTAACATAAACATAATTTTTAAGAAGCTGGGGGCATGCATATGCACGGGCCTCCCTTGCTTCAGGAAAGGGGTCAAATTCTATGAAATTAAAATCAGCACCAATAAACATACATGGGTTGTAGATAGCAGGATAGAGAGACTGTGAGATAAAAGGAAAGATCCACATAGTAAGGGAACTGTGAACAAGAGAATAGGCTGAAGAGCCCAGAACAACCACACTACAGGGAGAAAAAAAATGTGTATCTGTTCCAAATCATAGCTAAAGCAAAAGATATTCAGGAAAACCTTTCTTCACCACTGCCCTTCCCCCAGGCCAGCTTTCCTGGGGAAAACAGGAATAGTGACATTATAACACATCATGAACAGCCATAAGCCTGACATTTCTCTGTGGACCTCCATTGAGCACTGAGTCCATCTGACATTTTATTAAGTAGTAACAACATCCAGATAAGAACAAGAAAAGCAAACTCTTACCCAAATGGAACGCCAAGAGCTCCCAAGGGCGTCACTAGCACAGTTGGGACTGCAGTGTAGGCCAAGAAATTCCCTATTTGACCTAGTGCCACTGTCAAGAGAACCAGAAATAAGCCTTTAAACTCCTTTGTAAAAATAAGTATCAAAATCAAACTTGCCCAATACTGTTTGGGAAAGACTGACTTAACTGGAAAACAGATGTTACCATTTGCTTAGTTCTGTTAATTTTGCACTTAAACAAAATGGCTGGAATTTTGCTATAGTTTTTTATTATTTCTTAATACAGGATTTCTATTTGCCACACAAGAGTATCCAAGTGGGCAGAGTAAATAATCTTATTTGTAACTTCTCTTAGTTAAATATAAATAAGGCTATGAATTAGAAACACTCATGGATTATACTCAAATATCTCAGTATTACACTCAAATATTTGTATGAGGGGTAGAAGTATATATAATCCATAATCCATGGTTTCATCTTTAGAATGTGCATTCACGTAAAACAAATGTACCTGATTATAGTTCCTAACAGCAGTGTTACTTTTGGGGGCGAAATAAAGACAGTGCTGAGGAATCTTCTAATGAAATACTAAGCACATGCATAAGGTCCCTTTAATATACTACATCAAATTTTCACAACAATATGTAACATTCAAAGTCATTCCTGACCACTGTAAAAAGAATATGCCTGACAAACCACAGTAAAAGCTTCAACCTTATTTTACTTTCTTCCAATAGAAGCGAAAAAACACACTATTGCAGATCACAGCTGTGATAACAGTTCAAGTTTTTAGTTAAAAAATAAAAGCTGGATGGTTTTGCAAGCACTGGCAAGTTTATAATAGGTCAACATACTTGCATAGTTACAGGGTCTGCTGTAACTGGCAAGAAGCTTGAGATTGAGCACAAATTACATACAGCTTAAATTTCCAGCTGCTGTCAAAAGCCAAAATCAGCATTTAAAAACGTTTCAAGAATCCAAGATGTCTTTATGCTCAGGCTGGCACTGCCCTCAACTATCAAATGTCGTTACCATCATCCTATTCTTTACATCTGCAAAGTACTGTGCAAACATTAATTAATTTAGCAACTTAGCTCACATTATCAGTAGAGCTGAAGACCTGTGTAACCTACAGGAAATATGAAGGAGACAAACAAACTTGCAAAACTGCAGAGTGAGGCAAAATTATACTAATTAAATTCACTGAGGCTTTCTCTATCTGCAGGAGTGAGCCAGAGAAGTTGATGAGCAGCATTTCTAAGGCACAAGAGACAATGGTGGTCTCCCTGCCCCTGGGAATGGAGTAACTCAGTTATCAGCCTCAGGCTGTTTTGAGATATTTGCAGCAACTCTGGCATTATCTTCAAGGCATCTGAAGGCATTGGGGCAAATCTTGGATGGAGAATGGTGCACAGCTGGCACTCTGTATTTCTGCAGATTACATACATTTCCAAATGACTCTGACAGAAGTTGCTTTTTTGGGAGGTCAGGTGTCTTAACTTTCTGTTGGAAGAACTCTTAACAGATGGCACCAACATCAATCCATAAATTAGGTCTCTCAAGCTTCAGTCAAATGGAACATATTGTAAGGCAACTGAACTGACTGGAGGTTTTCCTTATCACCATGGAGTAATAGTAACAGCCCCTTACCACCACAGACAGACCAGGACTAATTAACACTGATTTAAACAAGAATCTCAGTAATTGTTACCATCTACCTGGTGCTGAAGACCTTTGCTGCCAACCTACCCAGTCCTCTCTGAACATAAATTGCTCATCAGTGCTATAAGTCAAGACATGACTTCAGTACTTCAAGGCACACCAAACTTTAAACTTGATAAACAAGCTCCAGTATCCTTAAAGTTACTGCAGCACAAAGCTTGATGCACACAGGCATGTCTCCATTAGCAAGGAGACCAGGAGTAGACCTGTACAGCAAAAGATACCTATTTTAGGCATGTCAGGTGGTTTATTTCAGACTAACTTCAGCCTGCTCATGCTAACTTAAAGTCTATTTGCAGCTCACATGCATAAGTATGTTCCTAGAATTCATCTTCCAACCTAGTTTCATTTTGAAGACCAGTTCAGGAGCTCCAACTCTGCAATGAAATGTGAAATAACGCCCAATCTGTGGTGACAAACAGGAGATTCCCTTCACAAATGTATTCCCCATCTGCAATAAAACACCAATGCAGATGTTTTCACTATAAGAACCAGCCATATCTATGCTGCTATCAAAACCTGCACTGAAACTAATTAATTAGCCAATTAATTAGTTTAATGCTCATTGAAATACCTGTACACATGCTGCAATCACTCTTTTGACTACAGAGTAAGGAAAAGTGCCTTAGCAGAATCTGCAGCCCTTCCTCTGAAGTCTTCAGTAATCCAGTGGATCCCAGGGCCCCCAAACGGTTGGGCAGCATTATGCTGAGTCAGCATGCCAACACAGAAACACTTATTCACCATCGGAACAAATACCATGAGAAAAAGTTGATAGTTTATATGGGTTTTGTTAGTCATCCAAACTCCAAATTCGCTGCTTAAGAAAATGATGTCAGCTGTTATCATTTCACCCAGATAACTCAGGATATTGCTAATTCCCCAAGTAATACCTTTCCCCAAATAACACCTTTCTTTTCATCCCATAGGTGCCTACCTAGCCCTTGCTATTGCTGTTTGTGACTGTGTTGCCATTCTGAGTCTGCAATACCCATAAGCAATTCCTTTTGCTTGGTTCCTCAGTAAAGCTACTGAGGTTTTGTTTTGAAATACCTGCATCTAGCTACTGGAAAAAAGCCAACTGATACAATTCCCTTCAGCTGTTTTGCCTTCATTCAATTCAGTCAGCTCTTTTAAGCATGAAATTGTTTTCTCTGATTCACCAAGATCAGTCCTGTAATAAAACCTCCCTTATTTTAACTCCTTCTGCTCAGAGATTACAGATGGGAGCCTCATGAGTGATAAACAACAGTGACTGATGCATAGAATTAATTCTACTTAGGCAGTAGTGATTGAATCGGGGGACAAAGCTGACAAAGAACTACTTAAACTCAGGTTCAGTTAGCTGAGGACTTTCTTCTGAAGCTCTGTCGGTTTCTACACTTGCTGTGAACTTTGTCCTTCAATGGGATCTATCAGTTTTCATTTCCTTTTGCACAGTTTTAAGACAACAAAAACAAAAATCAGAGACTTACCTTGCTGCCACAAAACCAGAGGCACAACTGGACTCACATACTTCTCAGAAATGGCATCAGAACTTTTCCAAATACTTCACAAAAGGCTGGATTAGAGTCTAAAAGTGGGATATGATTCTAAGCTTGTGGGTAGAACTAGGGCTGACGTGTAAGAGGAGAAAGCTAGTTGCTCCCCATGCTCCAGATTCACATCAGAGAATGAACTTGGTATGAGGAGAGTTTACAAAGATATTAAGGGTAAAATTACACTGATCTCATATCAGCACCACAGAAGGCTTCACATTTATCTTGCAGATTAAAAGCAAAACTGAAACTGTATCTGTTGAACTAGAAACCAAAAGAGTTGTTTTTTTTTTAAATTGAGTCTCATTAAATGCTTTCTGATCTAAAACATAACATGTGCTCAATGAGTCCTTTTGTGCAGAGGGACAATTTTTAAATCAGCTTTGACTTTTATTAAAAAGTGAGCTGGCCAGTGCAATGCAGAGACACAAACCATGCAGGAAACCAGAGACAGAGCAGTGTGTGGCTGCCAAGGGCTGCAAGTACCAAATGGTTTGGAAATGTGGAAAGATGTCTGACTCATGTGTGTCCCAGCTCTTTTTCTTTGCAAACACCACCAGGCATGGAAGCCACAGGAAGAGTTTACTAGAACTGGGATATTTCTAGGGATGGGAATTTCATGACAAGTGAATGTGAGATTCAAGATGAAAATCCAGATATCCTGATGTCTCATATCACCACCTAAGCAAAGTTCTCTTCAAAACAAAATAAAATTCAAACCTTCTAAGATACTTACTTGCAATAGTGCCAGACCACCATACTATATCAGTTAAGTACGATGTACCTGGAAGTATAGGAAAATGTATTAGAAAAATACGAAACCGCAATACTGGAACTGTGAAACAACAGTCTCGGTTATTAAGGACCTTCATTGAAACCCTATTCTTCAAGGCAACTGAACATGAGATAAAAAGAAAAGAAGAAAAAAAGAAAGAACAATTTTGGATTTGGCTTATGTTTCCAAGTAAGACCTTCTTAAGACAACCTGTTAGTCAGAAGTTCTGGTTTCCAGTTTGAAGTACCTCTGTGACACTAATGCAGTATTGTGTAGAAAAGTACCCTAAATGTCACCAAATGCTTCTGAGGGTGAAATTTAAACATACAAATTAGAACCACTTCCAGGAGAATTGGACGCCTATGGAAATAGAATATGATTTGGTTCGGTTAGATTGCTAATACAACCTCAGTGAAACTGTATCTGAAAAATTTCAGCAGAGAAATTGTTTTGGCACACAGGTTTGGCAGGACCATAGTGTTGCCTAATCCTTCTGCAATTAAGCATTGGAAAGAGCTACAACTGAAGCCTCTGAATTCCTGACATAGTGCCCCGTTTCAGAGGAGTAAAAACTGCATTGTCCTTAGTGCCTCTCAAACTGAAGGATGATTATTTTCACTGTCGGATTATAAGCTTGGGACGTGCACAGGTGGAGCCTGTGCACCACGTAAGTTCTACTTCTGTAGAATATCAAGGCTCATGACCACTTCCTGAACTAAAGCATGGCTTTCTCGGAGCCCAACCTTGGTATCAAGTTATGCTCCCATGTTTTGCTCCTCCTCCTAGCAATACAGCTCTGCATTCATTTGCAAAGATGCCCTCTCAAAAGCCACTGGAGCAATAGGCAATATTGTACCTACTCTGAAATCCCAAATGAAAGAAAAATGCAGCCATCACTAACTCTGGAGACATATAAAGTATTAAGTGCTTGGAAATCACATTATACAATTGAAAAGAGATGAAAAATGACTAATGAAAATGGCCAGCTTTAGAGTGGGCGTAGTAATTTTTTAGACTTTTGTTACTGCATATAAAATAAAAGCACTGTTGGGGGCAGAAATTATAGAAAATATTGACTCAAGTAAGGTAACTTTAGAAAATATTTGTCACCCGCTGCTGTTTCTAACTAGACAAGGATTGCTAATTACATCAATACTATATTATTGATTCAATAGCGAAGACAGAAGAGACTTGAGGTGCCTCCTTGTTAATTATACAACACTTGCTGAAGACAATGGAAAAAAGACATCATCTGACACTGGCCATCTCAGACTCAGAGCTCCAACCATTAGAGTCAAGGCAGAACCCCACTGCTTCATAACATGAAATAGAGAGAAACCTGGGGTATTTTCCTGGATGCCTCCTCACTGGGCATGCCAACACAAAGTAGGATGAAATGCTCAACAAGATGCACAAACACAAGTAATAACTTCAGAACATGAAGTTTTACAGCTGCTAGCACTGAGAAAGCAGGCACACATCCATCACTCAACCCAGTGCTCCACTGAAAGCTCTTCAGGAGTAAGCAGACTCAAAATGGAAACTTCCTCCAGCTGCCTTAGGATGCAAAATTATTTCTTTCTCTTGTGTTTTCTTATTGTTTCCCTTACACGAAAAAAAAATCCGTATTTATGATGCAAATGTGATCTCTCTGTGGACAATAAAAATGGGTTACAGCCATCTTGGAGGGAAAGAGAGGCTATGCTTGCGAAACGAAGTTTGTCTGATGCCCTTAACTGTAAGGTCATGGTAGAAAAAGCAAAACTTTTTAGATCAGACTGCCAGGTGGTAGTAACA
The DNA here is from genome assembly GCA_013397895.1 of Origma solitaria. Lineage (NCBI taxonomy): Eukaryota > Metazoa > Chordata > Aves > Passeriformes > Acanthizidae > Origma > Origma solitaria. The sequence goes on from VZRL01000791.1 coordinate 559,519, forward strand.
TAGTTCCAAGCTTGCTTTGCTCCACCGCATTCACCCTGAACGTGCTAGATGCAGCAGGCACTGGAAATGCACTGCTGCTCTAACATTAACTATCTCAAGTACAAATACTTATTTGTATATTATTTTTATGTGTACATATTTGTACATATTTACATAAGTGCAATATATACAGAGAAAATACCTGGCATGTCCTTGTCACTAAAAAGGATTTTTCAGAAGAAAGAGTTCCTAGAACCTATGGACACATGCTCATACACAGACACCATCACTTACAAAAACAAATGGCTATTGACCACAGTAATACAATTCAAAGCCCTCATGAGACTTGTGTTTATAACCTTCCCCTTACATAAAAGCATGATACTAAAAAGAAACAAATGAAAAATACAGAAGATCTTCACACTTGTGAATTTACAACTTTGTTTTGGCCAAACTGTCTAGACAGCACAGTAGGCTCCCGAATATGTTCACCTCAGGAAATAATAATGAGGCATGGGATTTCAGTATGAAAAATAGAAGAAATAAATAACTTCAAGTTTCTGATCTGTCTCTTCTCAACAAGCAGAAACCACCATGTGAGAGATGCAACTTGTCGTGCGTGTCTGTGGAAGAGCTGGAATAAACAAGCGACAAGATGTGCTGGTGCTGTTCATGGCACGAAACTAGCTAAGCCACAGAAACTGGCAGTAAAGTCCTACAAGTACACGTAAAAGAGGAACCTGTGTATGGGCAGGAGCGCATCCATCACCCGGGTCTCCAGTGCTGTATTACAGCGTGACAGACCAGCGCGCTGACCATACATCGGGAAGCTATTGCTGACGCGCATGTTAACAATCCTCGCCGCTCTCCGCCGCTAATGCATCCTGACCGACCCCCACCTGCCGCCTCATTTATCACCTCCCTTGCGCCTCCAGCCAGTCTTGGACCTCTGATGTCAAACACGCTTAAGGTGACCAACTGAAGCCGGCTCCCCCGCTCCAGACACCGGGAAGGCGCTCCCCCCTCCAGGCGACACGGCCACCCCCCGCCCCAGGCTGTGGCAGGACGCGGGGTGCCTTGCCCCGCGGGGCGGGCCGGGTCCCTCGGCAGCCCCCGCCTGCTGCCCTGCGCTCCGGGCCGGCCGCCGCCGCAGCGCGGGAAGGGCTGCG
>VZRL01000791.1:560942-595434 GCA_013397895.1 Origma solitaria
CGGCTCCTGGCGCCCGTCCCGCATGGGGACGGCAGCGGGTGACGTCATGGCAGCGGCAGCGCTGCCCCGACGGCCGTGCGGCGCTCCGGGCCGGGCCGCCCCGCTGCCGCTGCTCGGGGGTCCCGCCGGGCGGAGACNGTCCACGGGCAGGGGTGCGGGAGGATGCGGAGAGCAGGGGGATGCGGAGAGATGTGCACAGGGGTGTGGAAAGAGACGGGGATGACAGCAGGGCAAGAGGATGCGGAAAGGCAGAGGGATGCGGGAAGACATGCAGGGGGACGTGGTGTGCAGGACAGACGAGTCCCACCGGGCCAGTGTTTCTGGTGTGGGAGCAGGGCTGCTTTGCAGCGCTCTCGCTTTCCCGTGGGGTTTTTAAAATCGCTGTCGGTCCTCCCGAAAGCGTGGCGTGTTGCGACGGCAGGGCCGGGCGGGGGTCAAGGCTGCCATTACAGCCCCACCGGAGCTGGAGCTGCGGCTCCATCCACCCTGCTGCCGGCCAGGCCGATGTGAGCGGCAGAGCTGGGCAATCAGCAAGGCACTGTGTGGCTACTGGGAAAGCTTGGCCTCTGCCAGGAATCGTGCGCATTGCCTGAAAATTGTGGGATCCATAATCACTCCCGTGGTAAATCCCAGAATCTACATTTATTTCCAGGAAAAAGTTCGCTCTCTTCAAATGGCACAGGGCAAGGTTAGATGCTCTGATTTGCGAACCTCCTCCCTCAGCTATCATTCAGCATCTTCCACGTTCTGGGAGGGCAAAACATAAGCCATCCTACCATCACAGAGAAGGGTTGGAGATCCCTCTGGGCCATCACAGGGCCACAGATCTCTCTTTGAGAGAACTTAGTCTCTCAAAGATGAAGTGCTGAGCTGAGAGCCATCTTCCTTGCTCAGCAGAAATATTTTGTAGCAGGTATCTCACTGCAGTTCTTACCATTTCCAGATATATGTTGAAATAAATCAATCCGTAAGGGATACCTGTGGCAACATCTGTCTAAGGAAATGAGTTATGGTATCTTGCCTTAGCAAGACATTTTTGTAATTTTTAATAATTGGGCATGGTTCTTGGCATTTATTTTAGCATTCCCAGGAAATACAAGTTTAGAGAAGAGGCAAACTCCTGGAAATATTTCTCCTGTCTGCATATTTCTTGGTTTGCCTACACTGCTTGAGGCAGCTGTCCTAGGAAGGCACAGGAATGCTGTGATACGATTGTGTTAAGGTTTAATGGCAAGATATATAATACTTACTGCAGTAGTGCCCATATTTTCACCTGGGTTGTTTCATCAGGTCATTGTATCAATAATGAATGTGGTGGAAGAGAGGATTCATCCTTGTGAGACTCACAAGACCTGCAAAATGAGAACACAGGAGGTGGAAGAAGAGTTATCCATAGCAACCCTTGGTAACAAAGATAGAGGTGAAGACAAATACAGGCTAATTATAAATATCCATTTCTGATCTATATACAGCCTAGTAACATGTACAGAAAAATTTATTACAGGAAATAATTTATGCTTGCACAGTGGAAAAAAGATATATATTTAACAGCCTTTGCATCTAGTTATCAGACAAGTTCTAAACACAGCTCAAACCTGGCCATTTTTTGTACTCAAAATCTCTCTCTGGTGTGGTTGAGCCAAGACAGGTACCAGAGATCTCAAGAAAACAGTTTATTTCTCTCCAGTCGTGTCATTTTAACATCCTACTTATATATGCCTTTCTAAAATATGTGTTTGGATAGGTAATTCTCAATATGCTTATTCTTCCTTATTCAGTTAATAACTATTGCACATACCATATAATAGGTGTAGTGTTCCTAAGGATTAGTCATAGACTAAAATAATAAGCACAACACTGATAAATATTAAATTTGCAAATATCTTGAAAAACAGAGCCTGAATTCACCTGCTATCTGCTTTATTAAGTTTGTGAACAATTTGGACCAAGACATAAAAGTACCTCAACGAAAACAGCTGTTATCATTAGTTGAATGAAAATTAGATGACCTTTTTTAAACTATTACATGTATACCACATATAATCTCCTTAGGTCCATCTAGTCTTCTGGGGCTGAGTTTCATTGTGGTAGCATCATTCCTCCTGCCCAAGCTGTGTCATCACACATTGCAAAACAACATACTTTGGGTTAGTTTGTCTTGGACCTTGCAATGCTCAGTATTACTGATGTCATATCAGCCTGATGTGTCATGAACACACAAATTGCATAGGAGGAAGCTCAAATTTATGTAGCATTTCCTCCAAAAAACTCTGCTCCCCTCCATTAGCATGGGTGTTTAGAGTCATCCAAGAGGTAGGAGTATTTGTTAGACTTTTGTAGCACTCTTGTCCAAAGGAAGGGATAAGTGATTGAGGTAAGTTGGTGTTAGAAGTGAGTGAGCAAAGTTGGTGAACGTTACACCATTTTATTGCAGGAGCAATGGACCTTTTCTGATTACAATGAATTTTCCCTGATTTTAGGGGGAAGAAAAATATTTGTGCCTGATCTAAAAGAATGTATTGCTTTCTCTGTAATGACTTGGATTCCTCTTTATGTTTGGTTTATGTACAAAAAGGATTTTTTTTTTTTTTAATTAAAGCAGTTGTTGGGCTGTTTTATCAAGGCTAGAGGAATTCTGTATCTGGCACAGAATGAGAATACAGTAACTGTGCCCAGAAGATAATCTGAAACTCCTTATAAAATATCTGGGAGAGCAGGGTGGAAGTTTACCAGCATCTCTATCAGACCCTGAAGCAACAGCAGTAAATCTTCTTGGCAGAAGCACTGTAAAGATCCACTGTGCCAGCAACTGAAGCAGTAGGAACTGAAACTGCAAACTAAACAGCAAGAAGACAGTGGCGATCCCACTTTTCCAGCTCTTGAGAACCAAAGACCAAAGTAAGGGCAGTTATTAGAAGACTTGTGTAATGGTCCACTGAACGTAGGCCTGAAAAAGACCTAAAAATCCTTTCTAGGGAGTCTTGATCAGTTGCCTGGAGTATAAAAAGTGGCATTGGTACAAGTGGGACATCACTGGTATGGGTGGTCCTGCTTTGGTAAGGAAGCGACTTAAACCTTTTCTGTAATTCAGCTCTTGATTTGCTATGGGCATCCGTATCTATGGATGGGAGAATGAATGGAAGCCTGCTGAAAAATACTGCTCTGCAAAGATGGGTCCTGTCAGCTTTTTGGCTCACTATTCCATTAACAAGGACTTTGTTGAGTTTTTGGGCCCATATTTGGGCTTTTAAAGTCTATGATGATCTTTGTGAAATGAAATTGTAGTGCGGAGTTCTGCTACACTGTTGACAATGGCCACAAGACTGGCTTCTCTGGAGCTGGAACTAAAAATTAAGCTCAGCCTTGATGCCTGAACTTGATTGTCTGAGACTGCAATGAAATGCTGCCTTATATCCTATCTGCAATATTGAGCTCACACAAGCTTCCATGGCATCTCTGTTCTATGGGTTGCAAGAAGAAAGGCATGCACCAGCTCTCCTCAAGGACAGGACAATAGGCTGCAAATCAACACAGCTCAGTGCAGTCCTAAGTGGAAAAGTGAGGGATGCTTTCATTTTTCAAAGGGCCCAAAGTTGATGCATGGGAGCTTGTTAGTGATGTGTGGTTCTAAAAGTCTGGTCTGAGTGAGTAATGGAGGCTTGCTGCCACTTTTGCCCACGGAAAACAACTTCTCTGGTAAATGACAGTGGCCACACATAATTCTGGGGATTTGGAGAACTTCAGTGTCCTGAAGAGATGGTGCAGGACTGTTTTTAGGTTATTGACACAGGAAGTATGGCAAGAATACTGCAAACAGACCATACCAATTCAGCTTTTTGGCAAGGGAAACAGATCCCTTCAGAGAGAACCTGTCCTTCATGCAGCAGGCAGAAGCTAGACAGCTAGTTCTGATGTGTGTGCATGACCATGCTGCAGAGAATCCACATTAATTAACATAATATCTACTCACATTTGCTCTGCAGAAGCTTCTAGAATCCTCTATGACTAGGGAACACAGAAAAAACCAGAGATTTCCCAGCTAATCTTGTAGCAGATGCTATAGTTCACCTATATTAACTGCAAACTCTGACCAGGACATACTTTTCTATGCTGATTTCCAAAACGTGGATGTGATGAGTGTGTATATGTATACTATACTCAATGTGATGAGAATAGTATATGTATATCCAGGTCCTTTTCCTCCTCTGTCGGGGTGTGGCAAAAGCCTAGCACACGCCAGTATTTTAGCATGAACCTTTAGAACTGGGCTTCCAAGGCATGCTCATCACAATCATCTTGAAGTCCCCCCTGACTTTATTACAATCTTTCATGTGAAGAATTTTTCTGTCTTTTCCATACCTTGTCTGTTAAATAGACATATTAATCTTCTGTTTGTGCTAAAGGGAGTTCTGGCCTGTGTTTCAGACTTACAGATGTTGCCTGTATGTTATTGTAAGCTTGGACATGGTGATCTACATTGCTTCATGAGCTGCATACCTAAACAATGTGTACTGATAATTGAATCACCTGTGGTGGAAGTCTCTTCCTGTTAAGCAGAATTCCATGAGTGAAGACTACATTGTAGGGTATACCTTGGAGTCCTGAAGAATTAATATCCTCTTAAGTGAGGAACACTGGAGCCACTCCTATCAATCAAGTAAACTCACTCTTCAGACTTGCTGGGTAGTTCCAAAAATATATGTATGGATTTTCTACTATGTTGTTCTTCAGCAAAACATCTTTTCTAGCAAAGGCCTCAGGGAATATTGCAGTCGGCTGCCTGCTCAGGGATCAGTCTTTGTACCCTTGAGAGCATCCTGTAATCATGATGTCATGATAAATTTTATTTTTATGTGGGTGCTTTTGAATGAGATTTCAATGTTCAATATTGTTGGAAAACTGAAAATGCATTGCAATGTATCTGAACTGGAAATTTTTTTCTTCAAACCAAACAATAGGATACCATGAAAATGGCCCCCATTTAACTACTTTCCTCTTGAAGCTTCACTTTCAACTGACCATGCATTTGCAAACTGTAAAGCCATTGTGCTCCCGGGACCCAGTTATTCAATTCTAGGTGTTTACAGTCTGTCACCATGTAATATATTCTATTTACTAAATATGTACCTTCCCAGCAGCGCAGCTACATCTGCAGCCTCACTCACCATTGCATCTGAGAGCACAAAGAAGCAGGCTGTCTGCTCCGGGAGAGCAATGTTGAGATGCTGGGATTCCCAACTAATGGCCTTAATCGGAGTTCTAGCTGAAGAAATGATGATAGGGTGATGCAAACTGTTTCTAGGGAGTCTGCCAGACAGTGCATGATGGAAGGAAGCTTTCTATGATCTGCTACAGATCAGGGCAGCTGCAGATCCAGCTACTTCAGTATTTAATGTTTGTTGTGGTTTAACCCCATCCAGCAACTAAGAACCACATAGCTGGGATGGGAAAAAGAATCAGAAGTGTAAAAATGAGAAAACTCAGGGCTTGAGATAAAGACAGTTTAATGGGACAGAAAAGGAAGAAAAGAATGATGATGATAATAATAATATCTAGAAGAGGTGTTGCACAATGCAATTGCTCACTCCCCGCTGACTGATGCCAAGTCACTTCCCAAGTAGTGACCCTGAGCCAGCTCTTCCCAGCAGTTTATATGCTGAGCATGTTACCCTATGGTATGGGGATATCCCTTTGGCCGATTTAGGGCAGCTGTCCCAGCTGTATTCCCACACAACTTCCTGTGCCGCTACAGACTTCTTACTGTCAGTGCATGAGAAGCTGAAAATTCCTTGACTTAGTATCAATACTACTTAGCAAGAACTAAAAAACTTGTGTGTTATCAACTTTATTCTCATACTAAATTCAAAACACAACACTATACCTGCTACTTGGAAGACAATTAATTCTATCCCAGCAGAAACCAGGACAGTCTTTAATTTTTAAAACAGAGTTGAATATTTAAAACATCTGGTTTAAACGTTGTAATGAAAGGCAGCTCTCGTAGTTATTGACCTATGCTGGAAGGAAACCATTTGGCATGAGGTTAATCTCACGGTGCTCAGCAGATGTTCAGTGTTGTGCCACAATCATTGCATATGCTGATCTGCACCTTTTAATAAGACAGGGCTGTATTTGTATCAAATGTGACATTAAGATCTTAGGCAATGTCAGAATGGTATTGTCACCTTCTAGGAAAATTTATTTATCTTCTCTAAATCCTGTCAATGTCTATGCTGAAAAGTAATTTTTCATAGTAGTTAAAGGACCTGTTATGTGATAGGTCAATATTAATGCCTTGCTGTACATCATGGATCCCAACATAAAAGGGGTTTTAATGATGACTAAAATGTTTGAGTTGAGTTTGGTTTGAGTTCATGCAAAGCAGCTGACAGGGATGCTGACTAGCTTAGGTGAAATAGTAAGTCATATTTCGTGTCCTTAGCAGATGAGTTACAAGGGATATGGGACAACTGAATTACTGAGTTTCTTCTTATGTCTCTATTCTACTTTTGTATTTGAGGGTCTCTTTGATATACGTCTGTCTTAAGGATTCATTTGTTAATGTTTTTTCCTCAAATACTTACTCCAAAGGGTTTGGTCCCTCTCACAGTTCTACTGATAGTTGTCACAATGTTATATTTATCCAGGATATATGGAGATTGTGATTATTGGCATCCTGACAGCCAACTGACTTTTACATAAAAGGTGTCAGATGCTAAACTGTTAGAATGAGCTTGGAGAACAGGAACCCCTGTGCTTAGCTGTCACTAACTTTGAAGTTCCTAGAAATGTTTACTGGCTATGTGAGATGTCCAGCAAATATTGCAGGTAGCATCAGCCTTCAGGGCAAGTCTTCCCACGTATAGACTGCAGAGAGATAAAGTGGTCTTTGATATACATCATACTGTCTCTGGTTTTACTGATTAAGAGTATTTTAATTATGATTTTAATGATAACCACTGTTGAAATGAGATTTTGTGGTAGAGAGTCATGGATGACTGTAACAAATAATAGTGTCTCAGGTTTAATGGTCTAATCTTAAATTCAATGAAATGATGAGGCTCCTTTGTCAAATAAATGTCACTTAAAAAAGGAAACAGAACAAAACAACACTTTTTAAAAAGGAACCTGTGAACAAAAGAGTATTTTTAAATCTTTTATTTCAGGACATCTTTCCTTCAAGTGAGACTGCCTGCATAATAGCACTGTGAAAGGTAGATAAGATAATTGCTACTTCAGCAATAGAACAGCAGGAGTGCCTGAAGCTCCTTCCTGTCTGTGATTTAGACAGTAGCTGAAACAGAATAATTCTTTACCTTAATGTTTCTTTTGGACTCTGTTTGGCTGACTTCAGTTTTGCCAACCCCCAAAATTAATATTTGGGAGACTTCCCTCTTTGGGACCTTAAATAAATCATGGTTTTGTCTGTTTATTTGTTTTGTTCTCCCCTTCGCCCCACATCCCCTTAATATCTTCTGCCCTACTCTAAACTCAGGGACAATGACAGGTGCAGAAACATCTGCCAGGTTAGAGCAGGGAGGGCTTTCAACCATGGCTGTTAGAGTTCCCTCTCCTCAAAAAGCAAAAGGTTATCAAATGATCTAAATGAGACAAACAATAGTAGCAGAATCAAAGCAAATTTAGCCTTGCTGCTAGAAGGTGGGCTACAACCACACAGTGGCTTGAGGAAATGACTCCCATGCTGAGATAAAGTGGATGGAAATTTTTTTCTGTCAAGTAAGAAAACAGCCTGCTATTTGCAGTAGTGCTTAAAGCAAATACATGCAAACACTTGCTGATCTGAACCGTGAAATGAATGCTTTACAGTTAGGCTCTGAGATTCAGAACTGAGCTCTTCTCAGTATTTAAGTTTGGGCAAGTGGACCTACTAACAGCAGTGTGGTGAGAAGAAAGTGGCACACTTAAGTGTGAGTCTTCTTTTCCACTGCTTCACTAAAGTTTGGGCATCTTTTCAATGCACAGAGGATTGCAAGCAAGAGTATACAGGTTTTTGAGTACCCAGCAATTATTCCGTGGTGCATGCACGCAGAAGGGAGCTACGTCTAACCCCTGGGGATAAATAGGTCTTAACATGTGTGGCATGTGAGCCTCAGCGCCTCAGGGCAATGTGTTCTTCTTGGCCGCACCACTGTCAGTCATGTGGGAAAACATCAGTCTTTGCTGCTCCTTGGAGCAGGATAATCCTCTGTTTTGATAAGCTGTTGTCTTCTACCTCCCTTCTGAGGGTTTTTCCTCAGTTTTCTGACTTTCATATCAGCGCTGTTCTCTTGAGGCCTTGAGTTAATAACAAATATGAGTCAAACTCTTAACTTTTTTTTTTTGTGTGTGTATTTTGTTTTGTTTTATGTGTGCTTTTCTTATCTTGCCTGGTTTTCTCAGTGCCTGACAAGAAAATGTAAAATGCAGTAAAGCCGCACATCTTAATTAGTTAATTGGATGCTGGGCTGTGGGCTACTGTTTATGATCTTTGGAAAGGACATGGCATTTTAGCACAGCTATTCTCAAACTGATAATGGATGCCCCATTAGGGATCTGGGGAATACATCTCCTAGTGAGGGAAGATGGCCAGTTCCTGGGGAGCTGCTGAAAGATGAGCAGGGAAGGGGGAAAAGCAAGAAAATGGCCTGGGAGCAGAGCACTTAAAAGGTTCCCTCTGGGTGAGGAGACAGGTAGCACCAAAAAGTGTGACTGTGGCAATCTGTGGATTTTGAGAGCTGTAGGGAAAAGCCTTTTCTTGTGTTGTCTCTCTGTCCTGCTCGGGGTCCTGGTTTGGCTCTATGGCTTGCAGCAGTTACAGCCTTCTCCTGAGTGCTCTCCCAGCCTGGCTGCCAGGAGCTGCTTTGTCCCTTCTCCCTCCGCCCTCTGCTCGCCATCCTCCCTGCTGCACTCCAGCCAGCCCTCACCCTGCATCCATCCAAACCAAAAGCAACTCTTACGTGGGAAGAGCATCCAAAATCCAGAACATACTTATGGTGAGGGGGATGTAGAAAAGCAATCTGAGGACTGCTGGCTCGGTGCGTCTTCTCCCACACTGCAGAGGAGGAAGTTGCACTTCTCTGCATTCCGAAATAGCATGACAACATTTTAATTCCCAAATGCCACCGTGTGCATATGTGGCAGGGGTTCTCCTTTGTCACAGGAAATATCTCTAGAGGGGCCAAGTTGTGCTCGTACCTGTCTGGCTCACAGGGAAAAAGCTAGGGAACCTGTGGGAACAGATGTTCACTCTGAAGAAATTACAGGTACCATCCCCCAGTTTCTCTGTCCCCTCCTGGCAGATGTCCAGCCTGTCAGACTTGCCTAGCAGTGACTTGGGTGTAAATATTGCAGTGCCCTGTTATTGTTAAGCTCCCACTGTCCTTTGGGGTGGTGCTCGGAGGTGCTTCTTCCAACAGAGGGAGCCTTAGGTCTATCTCCTGTCATCACACGACAAGAACTACAATCTGCATCGTTCATACAAAAACTGACAGCTGGGAAAATTGTAATTTTGGCTGCTGGTCTTCGCTTGTCATTCAAATTTTGACACAGTCCCTCTCCTTGTTGGAGCTTTCAGAGCTACCTCCCTGCTGTTTTTCTAGTGGATTTTTGTCCTAGGATTTTTTTCAAATTTCTAACTCCTATTCTACTCTTCTAAGTATTTTTGGTTGCTTACCTGTGTTCCAATGGCTAATGTTTTTGAAAGGGTGAAACTTTGTGCTTTCTACCTCCTCTCTAGTCAGACACTTTAATATTGCTGCAATAGGTCTCCTATGCTGAAATGCAGAAGAAATGGGATATCAAGATAGATTATTGAACTTCTATGCAACAATAATCATTATCTTTTACCCCATACCTATATGCTAGAATTAAATGAACAAAGTCCTTGCTGTGAAACTATTTTTCTTCACTATAAAAAATACTTAGTGAATCAACAACTTGACTGTAGCGTGTGTATTTTTATTGTCAGTTAGTTTGGAAGTCTGGACAGTTCAGATGGCCCATGTGGGTTAAACATAAATTATGTTTAAAATGGTGTATCAGACAAGAAATTCCCAAATTTAGCCTTCCCATGCAATTTTAATTTGGCCCTCTAGTGAAAGTATATGCTGATATAGCAATATTGCACCATAAACCTATGAATCACTGAACCTGTACAAGGACAGGATTCAGGACAGAGACTACTATGAGGCAGAGATCTTCCCCTTCTTGGAGAAGTTGAGAGATGTCAGATGACTTAGGGTCCAGATGGATGAGTCTGATGTTTTCTTCAACAGCTGCATACCGTGTGGGATGGCTGGACTGTCCCGTACTGCTGTCAGGGCCATGAGGGTCCTGCAGGTCCAGCCCTGACTGGGACCCCCACCCACGCTCTCTGCCCTTTGATGCCAGAGCTCCCCTGGGGTTTGGGCTCATGTGTGAGCTATGTCATAGCAGTGTGTGCTCCCAGACATGCCTGGACTGTTTGTATCTCCAGGACTGAGACCTGATTTGTCACCTTGCCTTTGCCTGTCCCCACTGTGCTCTGCTTGCCCAGCTCAGGGACTGTGCCCTGTTGGAGAGGGCACTGCCTGCACTGTGGTCACCCTCAGCTCCTGGCTTGCCTTCCCTCCCCTCCCAGAGTAGCTCTGCTGCTGCTCCCTGGCAGGCAGTGCAGCTCTTGCAGAGCCTGGAGGGCCATGGAGCCTGCTCCCCAGGCTGGCTGTCCCCAGCAGCTTATCCCTGGCTCCCAGGGTGCGTGGAGGGCCTTGCCCCCTGTTTCCCCTGCTGCTCCTGGCTGACCTCCAAAGCCTGCAGGAAGCTGTGGTCAGCATGCAGAGGCAGACAGTGCAGCCTGCCAGGTTTCCTTTACATCCCCTGCACCCAAAGATGTCCTTGTCCCTCAGCTCCTTGAGCCCTCCAGCTGGAGCTGGCCCAGGTGTATTGGCACTAACCAGCAGACCACTGTACACTGGGGGGCTAGTGATCCACAGAACAGTGAACCTGAACAGGAGCAGGTCTGTGCTTTGCTGCAGGTACAGGCTGGCCTTCAGGCTTGTGCTGTGTGGCACATATTCCCTGGCTGCTGGACAACTCCCTGCAACAGCTCCCACTTAGTGCTCGTGATTGCAGCACCTGATTGTCCTTGCCCTTATCTAGCAATGTACCAAGAAGTTCTCATGTGAGCATTCTTTCTGTTTGACAGTAGAAATAGTGAATACAGTTATTTTCTTATAAGGAAATTCCACAATAGGTTGAATGATCAAAATGGTGTAACCATGGACAGGGGCTGCACAGTGTGCTGTGTGTGGATCAGAGGCCTGCTTGGTGCTGTATGAAAGGATTTTTGGCATCTATAGGGATATAAAGTTATCTATACTATTCTCTCTTTATTACAGTGTTAGATTTTATATAATACTTTACAGAGTCTGAGTGGCTTTCTTACTGGTATCATCATGGACTGGCATCTCCTGGTGCAAAACCTCAGGACACAGGAATTTCCTAGTCAGGCGCAGCTAATCTTTACTGCCTGCCCAGGGTCCCATTCCACAGACACCAGGTGCTCAGCAGTGGTGATTGCTGCACCTGAAGGGACCACACCTGGACCCCTGGAGGATCCCTGCCATGTCCTACCTTACTGACTCCCAAGAGGAGGAGTCCCAGCTTCACTCCTCATCCCAGAGACAGGATGCAGATAGAAAGAAGGGGTGAGAAAGGCCACCGTGCTGGTGGAAACTCTACCACACCATTGCCCAGGGTGGGGTCTCCATTGCTGTGTCGTTTACTGCTACTCTACAGAATTAGGCTGCTGAACAGCTGGGAAAATCAACTGATCTGGGGGTAGCTTTAAAGATCTCATCCTTTAAGAGGAAGAAAACATTATATTGAATTTCTGGCTCAAGCAGCCCAAGAGGCAAATCTTACTTGTACAAGCTTTTTCTGTAGTTAAAACTTCATCTTATTTGTAAGATGCTGTCTCAGCATCTATTTTTCAGCATCTAAATATGCAGTAAAGGGACAATGAGATAGACTCAAACAGCAGTGTCAGAGTGGGAATAAGGGAGAGAGTTATCGCTTGCTAAATTTCGGTGGAGAATAAACATGGAAGACTAAAGGGTAGTGAAAAAGATGATGGCTGGCTTGCCAATGGTAAAGGAAGGAAAATAGTGTGAGCAGAAAAAAGGTTATGAGATTGGCAACTGCAAAGAAGCAAGACTCAAAACCAGCAAGATAATGTATATGTCAGCAGTGGCAGAGAGGGGGGGTGATTCTGGCATTAAAATTTGCATGCCACCCGGGGGAGCAGAATTTGGCCTCATGAGAAGAAATTGTTACAGAGAATAGGCTGATCACTGTCACTATCAGGGTGGAAGAATTTTTTTTTAATTGAGGTTTGTGCCAGGTACAAAACTGGCACTACAAAATGTCACCCAGTCGTGGCATACAAATGAAATTTTATGGTACAGAGCAACTTCATTTTTAAAGGTCATGGCATTCTGATTCTCATATCCTGCATTTTAGATAACTAATTGGCAGTGCCTCCTTTATTAACTTTTCTTAAAAATAATAGAGGTAAGCATACCATTTAGATTTTAAAGTCTAAAATGGATTGAGAAACTAAACAGGTATGAAATGACAGCATAGAAAATTCTAGTACATGCACTTTCTAAATAAATAATTGCTTCAGCAAGATGAGCGCATTTGCTAGCTTCAGATTTAGCTGTTTCTGGATGCTGATCTCTGCCTATGGTTCTCTGACATCTAAACTTACCATCAGCTTTGCTGGGTCTGTATTTAAATAGTTGATTGAACTTGGATGGCTCTCTATTTCCCCATTTCTGTGCCTCATCTCAAATGCTTGGGAAGATTAGGATGAAACAATGTTGTTATCATAAGTCTATCGCCTTTCAAAAGTATGAAAAATTAGGCTGTTTGTCTGACACACTTACCATGAAAAACCGATTAGTGAAATAGCAGAGTAAATTTGGGGTAATGCTTTCTCTTCTCAGCATCCCTTGTTTTTTTTGCTCCTGTGCACATTCCTCCCACAATGTGAAGCTCTCCTACAAGGGAAATAGGAGGATGGGTTGGTAAATCTTCAATTTGCACTGAAGAGTCATATGCTAAATTCTTGGGTAGTAGGCCACCATTTTGGAGGGAAAGCTGATTCTTAAATAGGAGAGCGTAAGTGCTGTATTTAACACCTTGTTCTAATGCCTTAAATAATTTTCTATACACTTAGGGAAGGAAATCTAATGTTTAAGGTAAGCCATCTGTTGCAAACCATCAGCCAAATACTTTCAGCTCTCAGGGTGGCAGCCCTTGCTTCCCAGGGTCCTCTTCCCTTTCTTGCCCAGCACCAATCTGAATTTTTATAAATTATGGCTCACTCAAGGGCAAGATATTGGAAGACTCAAATAGACACGCAGCTCTTGTGAAATAGGCAAAAAACAGATTCTTGAATGCATATATGATAGGAATACTTTATGTTCCTTTCAGAGAGATAATTTACTTAATCCTTCCAAACAATGGCAAGAGCTGGCCCCAAACTCTGACAAATCTCATTTTAAGCAATTTCAGAATAACTTTCTTAGGCCAGCAGCTGTACCTGTACTACATGGTTTACTGTATCTGTATAGACTGATTTACACCAGTGTCTAGGTTTCCTCCCATCCTTTATGGTAAGGGAGGGCAAAGGTGCCTGAAACATTTTTAACCATTGTGCAGGTCTTGATATATTTTAATCTTGTGCTATGTGACTGTGAAAATGGAGAACACCACTATGAGTATGAAGTAGTATCCTCGTGATGGAATTATTTTGAACTTGCCTGTGCTTCAAGGGAATATTGCATGAGAAAGACATGTCAGTGGGCAGCAGGGAGAAAAGCTGCCTGCTTACCTCCTCCCCAGCTGCTGGGTTTTGATCACGCTGGTCCTTGTGGCAGTGAGGCAGAAGGAACCATGGCTCCTGTGCAAGGACCTGCAGAACAGGTCAGGCAAAGTGGGCAGAAAGGGAGTCAAGGCTAAAGGAAGTATGGAGAGGGGCAAGAAACTCTGGTAGAAATGGGGAGTCTGTCTCCACAGAAGGTGGTCCCATAACCATGCTTCAGAGGTCATGGAAGTGAGTTCCCATATACTCTTCTCTGGGTGCAACTGTGCTTGCTTAGAAAAAACTTGACTGTGAAGTGCTTTTGAACTTCAGGGATGTGGGGGAGATCCCACAGCTCAAAGGACACATTTTCAAGTCTTTTTAATGTGGCTCACCTGGCATATCTGAGGCTGGGTGATCACACAAGATTCACACAGAAGCCATTTGGCATGTTTACTCCAGGATTGCTCAGCCACTGGAATGGTAACTGGTGAAATTACAATGTTGAAAACATCATTGAAGTTCAGATGGGATAAAGCCTTAGATGCATCCCTGAGAAGAGAAAGATCTGGAGAAGAACAAAGGATTTAGTCATTCCTCTACTGAGAGAGCTTCAGGGCTTTACAGTGCTTGATGCCTCCGGGGCTTTTTCTCTGTTTCAAAGGATAGGCTGGGTAGGTAGCACAGTACTTTTTGGTACTGTGTGTAAGTGCTCACTGATGTGCAAGATGTTTATGGTCTAGTCTGTGCTAAAAAAATAATCAGCTATGCAGTCTTTCCTACAATTATTTTCACTTTCTTGTAACTTTGAATGATGCACTTCAGCCCAAACTTCTCAGTCTCAGTCCAAGGGACACAGAGTTAAAATTAGAGTTTCCTGTACTGAGAACTTTACTGTATGCAATATTACTGTTAGGCTATTTCTGCCTTGAAGGAAACTTAACAGAAGACCTGTGTGGTTAACAAAGCTAAAGCTTAAAAAAGTGATGCATCAAATATAGATGATTCCTTACAGTATTAACCTATGTGCAAATATATGCGTAGCCTGTTATTCCTAAAGCCTAAGGGGGAAAGATCTAAAGAAAGGACGTGTCAACTGGGAATTTCCATTTGTCCAGGTTTCCTTCAGGCCCTTCCCTGAAGCCCAAAGCACAGGCAGCACGAAGGAGATTGGAAGCTTAAGATAGGCAGGGTTAGATAGCAGTTAATCATGCCCGTGCTGCACAAGGAGCCTTTGCTGTCCATGAAAGCTGAAGCTGAATTATCTTCTGGAGCACCCACTTGCCTTTCTAGGAGCAGGATTTGCAGGAGGTTTGCTTTTAGTAAATGAGTGGATGGTGCTGAGGAGAATGGATGTGCCTTTGAGAGGCTGGGTCTATCTATAGCAGAAGCTAAAAACAGCACAGGCAGGTGAGTCCCTGGTAGCACAACATGGGAGAACAACGGTGTCTGGAAGGGCAGCCAGGTATGGCCCTTTCTGCTTTTTACTCGTAGGTAGAGTAAGCACATGTCTCCAATAGCCTTTTCCTCCATTGGAAAAATAAAGCTTGAGGATAATTTCTATCAACACAGGCAAGCTTCCTTTCCCTGTTCCTCACAAATAGGCTTTCCACCCCAAAATCCAGTTCCTGTGAAATTGTTGTACAAGTAAATGACAGGGAAATGAGACCTATTTGGCTCTGCGACATTAAGTAAAAAGGGGAAAATGCTTTTTTCTTTTGTGTAATTCCTTCTTACCCCCTTTCCCCCCTCAAATTTCAAGTATAGACTGAAGTTGATTTTTTTCCAGCTAGAATAATTATCTCCTTTTTTGGACTAGGAAAGGACCTGGTTATCTCTGAGAGGATGGAGGTAAAAAATTAACTCATGCAACAACTTTAGTAAGACCAATGCCGGCAGAGGCACTGAATCATTTGTTTTCCTCCTCATAGTGGTATCCTACATATAAATCAATAATTAAATTTTTGGCTCAGTCTTTACTGTGATGTAGCAGGAGCAGTATCTGATGCTGCTGAAAATGTGCTGCAGTACAGCAACAACTGTAGAGTGAAGGAGCAAGAATTGTGCACGAGAGGTGCCCAGAGCAGCACCTGGACTAGGACTAATGCTGGCCATGAGCTGCTCTTTGCTCTGCCCCTTCATGAAAGGTGAGGATAAAGCACAGTAGCTTCCTCAAGTCGGAGAACTAGGTACCTTCCATCTGAGGCTTCTTCTGGGAGATATGTTGGCCAGTCAGCTCCAGAGTTGTCTTGGGACAAATATTTGGCACCGTTCGAGCGATCTTACACAGCCAGAGCAACAGCAGGCAAGATCTTGATTTTTTTGCCTTTTGTGCCGAAAGTGGATCCAGCCACTTCCCAATTCAGGGACTCAAGATAATGTTGACAGTAATTAAGAATACTTCAACTACATAAAACATGATTTTAGGCTGAGTCTAGCCTAAAATTTTAGGCTGAGGTTACTAGGATAATGTTCAATGTGAATTTTCAATTATAAGTGGCTGTTCTTTTTTTATTAACTCTTAAAGGCTTTTTTCAGGAACAGCTGCAGTTACAAGACCAGTGAAAGATGAACGATAGCTCTCAGCTCTCGAAACAATCACAGACAAATACATATTTCTGAAAAGCACGACAGAGAAATAAAAGCAGGAGCACAAGATGTGATATAGCTTAAATTCATTTCCTTAGAAAGACAGCTAGTGCTGGCATTGATCCAGAAATGGAGCTTAAAGAGGCTGAAAGAAATATTAAGAAATAAACCAGTCTGAAGCATAACTGAGTGGGTGTTTTGATAAAGTAGAAGGGATTGTGGAAAGATGATGGTTAGGAGAGACAGGCAGAGCTTCTTTATTTTAAAGAGAAATTTAAACCTATTTTTCATTATGATTGAGACCAAAAAGCTAAGTCATACTGGGCAACAGGTGCAGATAACTCTATTAGCCCTGTCTCTGTCCAGTAGGTATGGTACTTTCCTGCTATGCCATGGATGAAGGGCTGGTGCAGCAGCACCATTTCCATCTTCTCTGGCACAAAGAAGAAGAAACTCTTAAGAGCTACCCTGAGATCTCCTGTGTAGCATACTACACAGGCCAGTTATCCTTGTGTAAAAAGTTCATAATGTGTGTAGGAAAGGGAGCACATGCTCTGGCAGTCTCCTGCCTATAGCTTTTGAAGGCTTTGTGCCCAAGCCTTGTCATATCAGCCTATTAGTGGTGCAGACCTAGGTGCATAATGGTTATCTGAATTGTCTTACAGGCTTCATAAGGGTCAGCACTTCGGGGCTGGAGACTTAAATTTGAGTCTGTCAGCTACATAGAGCCCATGTGAGCAGTTCCATCCAACAGCAGTGTGTCCCACAGTGCTGGTTGCCCTCTCCAGTGCTCCTCTCACCTCATGGTATCATTAAAATCCCTATTCTTCTCTTTCAGGAGTCAAAAGATGTGGAATTAGGCTGTCCTTAGAATCACCTTTCCATGGACACTCTGGAATTAGCTAAGTAAATTAAATTTCTGGAATTTACTAAGTAAGTTCTCACAGAGTTATGTGAGACAATCTCTCCATTGGTTATAAAAATACATCTGGAAACACTTTGGAAATTATAGAAAGAATGAGGTGTTCATGTTTGTCTTGCCTTAGGACGTCTCATCTATCCTTTTTGGATAACAAGGTGTGTTGGATTTACATCAATGCTAGGCAAAATAACAGGGGAAAAAACTGTTATAGCATTACTGTAGGTCTGATCAATTCAGTAAGGACTGGGAATGCACCAGATTCAAGAATAGTGTGGCCTATTGCAGCACCAGGCAAGCAGGTTCAGGATTGCAGGTGATAAATGCACCAACTACAGGGTGTTAGTATGTGTTGCCATAGAAAGATTAATAAGATCTGATAGTGCTATATATGAATAAACTAATATTCTCAGGTGTGCTCCAATGCAGTTGGAGATGCAAAGCTCGCATAAAGGTTTCCCTTCATGAGAAGAGGAGAGACAAACTCTATTGACTGACCTTGAGCAGGCAGAGAGGTTTATTCCCTTCAACCCTTTCTGCCCTGAAGCCCCCCTTTATGCTATAATTTTTGGTTCATCCCAATAGGATAGAACAATCACATGCTATTTGGTCATACATGCATTACACATCCTGTGTTCTCCTTCATCTGCCTCCCAAGGGGTGCCTAAGTTAATATGTTAAAGGAGTTTATGAGGGTCTCATTACTTTCGGTCAAAACTTAGAGTTGACAAAAGAGGTAGAATAAACACTTTGATCCACTTCCATGTACTGAGGCAGCAGCCTGGGCTCTCTGACCTTCATCAGAGGGTTTTTGTGTGCAACCTTCTCTCCTCAACAAAACAGATTTATAACAAGGCTTGTTTTCCTGACCAGCCTCGCCAATTCTTCACCACCTTAAAGCAACACTGCTATTGAGCATTTACCACAAAGAGAGACAGCACAAGTGGCCTCCTCTCATTGGGCAGAGAAAGCCACACTGTCACGTAATTGGGGTTTCATCAAATTTGACCTAAGAACAAAAAAGGCAGAAAAGGGGGTGGGAGCTGAGAAAGAAGAGGAAGCGTAAGTGTATTCTCAAAAGCAGTGTGCTGTGAGTAGGATGGGGCACTTTAGTGGACAAGGACCTGAATGTGCAATCTTGATATGGCAGAGCAAAGAGAACTTACAGAAAGAGGCAATGTGACAGGATCAGGATCTCTGTATGATGCGCTTTATGTAACATACTGAAATAGGAGGAGCTGCTCTGCTCATAATGTTTTATAAGCATGTTGAAAAGCTAGTGATGCAGAAAAGGGCTTGTAAATTTTTTGAGAGATAAAAGGCAATGTCTGAGAGTGAACAACTTCAAGAACTTGCTTTACATCTCAACAGGCAATCAAACAGGGATTTGATCAAAACATGTAATCCCTTTCTCGAGGTGAGGGGGTATTGGTGTTCTTCAGTTCTGTGAGAAAACCAGCAAGAATAAGTAGTTACTAGTTTAAAAAGGATGTATTTCTTTGATTTTGTTTAGCAAAACCTGCTGGAGCAAACTCCCAGGGGAAGTAATGGAAGATGTGGTCCAACCATGAGCTGCCCAGAAAAGGAAGGGGAGAGAGGTGTGGCAGCAGGGCAGGTTGGGGCAGTGACCTCACTGACAAGTGGTGAGGGTAACCAGGTTAATCCAACACTCCAGATCACAGTACAAGACTGAAATGGTGAATCAAGTCTGAGATCAAGCCTGGAAATCAAGACAGCAAGTCAAGGTCTGGATCATTGGTACACACTAGGCATGGTGGAGCTGCTATGCAGCTTAGGCAGAGACCAAGGACAAGAGTCTCATTTTTAAAAGCATCTCTAGAGAAAAGAAGGTCCCACTAACAAGACTTCTTGCAGTTCTGGTTTAAGGCTGGACAGCTGCACAGCCTGGGGCCCAAGCAGTCAAACCCCGGGAAATGGGGTAGGATATACTTGGTCCCTGATACACCTTTGCCTGGCTTCATAGCTTCATATCTAGACTGGGTACATATTTTTGATCCCTGTATTTGATTCCCAAAGCATAAATTTTTACACTTCATTCTATACTGAAAAAAATTGACTGGATGATGTAATAATTCTGAAATTAAGGTCTATAGTTGTACTCATGATACACTTGTAGAAGTTAGATTCATTTAAGATGTAAAAGGTAATAATGCAATGCTGTGGGAATTGATCAGAAAATATTTAGTGAAGAGGAACCCTCATATCTGGCCAGCTTTTTCTTGTTCACCTCTGCAAATGGGTAATTACAGTAATTACAGCCACAGTCTCCTTTTGGTCCTTATTTGCACGGAAGTATTTTATTCACCACCTTTAGAATCTGCAGCATTAGGCTTTTCTGCTTAGAACTCTCCTGGTTTTAAGGCCTGTAGTTCATTACCATTTCTTGGTTCATGTTATTCCTTCCCATTCCACTGTTTTCAGTAGCTTTGCTCTCATGAACTAGAGCACCTGAGGCACTTGATCCCAGTATTCTGGCCTGAAATGTTGGCAAGGGTCTCCCTTCTGCCTCTGCTGCAGAGAATCCCACTGCCCCCCAAGCCTCTCCCACTGTGAGAATGAACACTCAGCCCCTCGAGTGTGTCTTCCAGGCTGCTTTCAGGTGACATTTGTTCAGCCTGCTGGCCGTGCTCCAGGCCTTTGGGTCTTTGCTCTTGACACACACAGGTGCACTGTGTGATACAGCCAGGGCTTGGGCTAGTCCAGCATCCCTTAAATTGTAATAACAGGTCTTGGACAGAGAGGCAAAAGTGGACATGCTTAAATTCCAGGAAATTTATGCTGTGACCCTTTCTAATAAAAATACACAAGGTGAGCACTTCAGCTGCTCTTTTTTCATGGAGAGGCAGAAGACCTCTGGTATAGACAGACATTGAATTAACCATTTACATGGGGTACTTGTCACCATACCTCTTACCTTCTTGAAGATAAGGAAGGCAGTTCCTTGGTAATTATAGAAAAAATTTCCTTTTTTCATTCAAAGTTTTCTAGAAATTAACAGATCTTCTGCAATGCATATTTATTTAGTGCAATTTTTTAAAAACTGATGCAGTGTAATTCCACCCTTAAATATAAGGATAGAGTACTGGCAATAAAAATCTGTTTATCTGTAAGGCATGCAGCTAGTTCTGCAGATCCTAAAATGTTTCTTCTGTCCAATAGCGGTAGGGTGGGTAAAACTCACTGTCTCCTGTCCTTGATCTCCACAATGTCACCATTGTGAAGTGGATGAGCTCCAAAATACGCAAAACTGTTAAACCTAATTGTTGTACAGTTTCAAATGCAATGGCTGCATAAATACCTGGCTCTTCTCCCAGACTTTGTACTCCAATAAACCTATTCTAGAACCAAAGAGGAGGGGATTTTCAAGTTCATTGAGATAATCTGAGATTTTTCTTGTAATATTTTTACACACTGAGATTACAAGATTTGCTTTAAACTTTTAGTGGTCTCAGCATCAGCCATTTGGTTGCTGCAACTCAGAAATTTTTAGTTGTTTTTTGCAACGTACTCTGGAGGTCATTCACCTGCTTACGCAGTATACTGTAAATCCTGGTGAGTATTTTTAGCAAAGTAAGTAATTTATGACAAGTTTTAATCAAAAGATGCAGCAATAAAAATTTTCCAGGCTTATCCATGACGTAGCAGTACAGTAGGAGAGAAAATGTTTGCAGAGTTTGAACGAAGTGACTTTTGAAGGCAGAGACTATAACATCTCATCCAAGTACTTTCTCTTCTGTACAATCTCTTCTCTGCTTAGCTTCATTGGTGCTCTCTGGTAATACATTGGCTTTTGAATATATTTCAAAGGAGATTTTTACATTAATGTTCATAAAAAAGTGGAGAACTGTGGGAATATAATATTAATTTAGAATTGCACCAAATAGGAAAAATTGAACAAAAATTGGTTGATATATTATTATTGAAGTCCATAACAAATTACTATACATTATAATGATGAAAATAGAACTTCTGTGGTCTGTGTGGCTTTCTAATAGTCTTGTGGAAAATCAGGACGGCAAAAGAGTTGCAATCTTTAGTTACATGATGAATTTTCTAAAGTACTAAAGATGACTCTACAAGATGCTTTCATTACAAAAGGCACTGATCAGTGAAAAAATGGATTGTTACTTTACTTACCAGTTGGGTTGTTAATGGAGACTAACTGTACACCATTTTTCATTTCTTCTCATGTCCAGGATGGATGTGTCTAAAAAATACATGGGATGCTTCTGAGAGCTAAATTTGAATGTAATATTTGCATAACAGGCAAAAATGTCTTACAGTGCAAAACCATATTTACTCTGTATCACCAGCACAGTATTGAAACAAGACTCTGAAAAGCCAAACAGCAAAGCTGATTTAATACAAGCAAAGTAATTTTCACTTGAAGGGTTATTTATTTTGTACTTTTTCCATTATTATCAGTCTTTATTTCCTGGTAGTAATATTTTAGACATACTAGAATTAGTGACATGTTAATTTTTATTTATTTTATGAATGTCCCATTTTGATGGACATTAACTCTTTAAGTTCAAACTCTAACTTAATTTAGCCCAGTAGCAGCTCTTTCCAGCTAAACTAATCTAACAGGACTGCCATGTAGATTTAAAAGCAGGTACTATACGCCAGTGAAGTAAGGCAAAGCATCACTTAGAGTCAGTCTATCCAAATTGTCTATGTGATCACTAATCTACAACACATCCAACTTACCAAGCAGCTGTAAAATCATTGGGGCTAAAATGATTTAGTTTTTTAATTAGAGTTGTGAAATAATAAAGCTATATTGGATGTCCTCATTGCTACTGAAATGCCACTTGACCAGAGTCAGCAGTCAGCAAGCCTTTGTTACATGCAGAGGAATTAGTGCTGTGCTAGCTACTGAAATGAGAGCTGTTTGCATAAATACAAAACTTCTGTCCATATGTACTTTTGACCACTCAAAGTATCATCCACAAAATAATTTATGACAGTATTGTAAAGTAGTTGGGGGTCAGTTTGTTGCCCATCTTATAAAGAACCAAGGCATTGGTTATTTTTGCCCATGTTAGACTCTGTCAGGGAAGCTAAATTACAGCTAAGACAGTGTGAGATTCTTCCACAGAACAGCAAAAGATGCTAAAATCAGGTGTAACATATGTTGAAGATAATTAAAACTTAGAGTAATTTCTGAGTATATGAAAAATCTTCTAGAATACATACAGCCACGTATGTGCAGCATCTCCTACATTACTATACTTGTAGGCAGGGGATTCACATAATGGTGAGGATGTTACCTCAGCATTGTCTCTAATTCTCTGGACAATTGGTAAAAAGTGAAAAATTAGGGCATGAATTGGTTGATGTGCACTAATACTTGCATGGGAGGCCCTTTTAGCTCCTCCCTTTTGTTTCCAATTCAGTTCACTCTGCGATAGTGGAGTTTTCTCTCATCTACTCTGTGAAGTGTTCTTTTGACATCACAGCATTAAATGGTGGAGGAACTCCCTGAACTTCTTTCGGACTGTGTTCTGAATAACTCCTGTATCTGGTTCCCAAAAGAAAGGATACAAGCAAATTACTATTAATTAACCAGTTAGTGAATAATGAAAATAGACAATACAGCCTAAATTATTATTCTAAAGTAATATGTAAAACAGAGGTTTCTGGAGCTCCTCCTCAGGGCTGGAGCATTAGAGAAAAATCTCTCTGTAGACCAGTCTTCAATAGAAGGTATCTCCTAGTGAAACTCTTGTTGGCTTGAAGGTCTGAGAAAAGAGAGGATATTGGGGGCAGCAGAGAGGGGTGATGACCCCTCTCCGGTGACCAGTGACAGGACACAAGGAAATGGAATGAAGCACCGTCAGGGGGGTTTCAATTGCACATCAGGAAAATGTTCTTCACTGGAGGTTCCCCATGGAGAGGGTGGTTGTCCACTGGAATGCCTGGCACCCACGGAAGTGGTGATGGCACCAAGCCTGCCAGAGTTCAAAAGTGTCTGGACAATGCTCTTTTCATATGCCTTAGTTTTAGGTAATCCTGTGAGAAGCAGGGAGTTGGACTCGATCATCTTTATGGGTCCCTTCCAACTTTAGCATAACATTGAATATCTTGATATTCTATGATTCTATAGGCTTAAAGGATATGTTTTTGCCCTACCAGGTTCCCAAGTGGATTCAGTAACTGTTTTGTTAAATATATTGTCATCTTATATTTTAGAATTAAACTATTTTCCTAATTTTTATGTACATGTGAAATACATTATCATAGTTTGTTATTTTACTATTAAACAATGTAAAGTTAATATGACAAGAAGCATTGCATTTGTAGTGATATTTTTGTTGAGGTGACTAAGGTTAATAAATTTGGTTTAAATTTGGGCACCATAATTCTCTGCTGAAAAAGTATTTTGATAGTGCAGGAAAACTGTAATGACAATTTTGAACTAGCATTTTCTGAACAGAGAACTTTACTGTCAACACATTAATTGCTAACCAAATCTAGTTTGGAATTTCCTGGGAGTAAGCCAGCTGTAATGTAACGTAACAGGACTAACAGAACTGGAGTGACCGCATTTAACTTATTATCAGAATTGATTTTAGAAATGAGTTGGAAGTCCTGTGACCTCTCTTCTTAACAAAAAATAAAATAAAATAAAATAAAATAGTATTGGATATTTTTCTTAAAGGTCACAGAAAGAACCAAGATAAGAGTTTAGTCTCAGCACCATCTGTGTATGTCCATTCTTTCAGCCTTATAATCTTGCTTTAGAATTCACTTCTCTGTCTTTCTTTCTTGTGTAGTGAGTAGAGAGATGCCTGTACTTCTCAGTGCAATTCCTCCATCTTGCTTTGGGGTAGTACGAGTTGCATTTGAGGTGTCTATCCCTTGTCACTGACATTAGAGGTAGCCTAAAGAACTATCTTAGAATGGCTAATACTAGCTAAAATCAATCCTATCTGTATTTTATGACTGTAAGTTGGAGGAGAATTGATGGTCACTGATTATAATAAAACTATATGTTTCTAGAATATTATATCTGATATTTTTGTATTTTATATGCATAATCTTGGTGTCACACCTCCAGTTATATCTAATTTATAACCCTGTAAATTCTATCTGATTTACTCTAGATCAGACTTTGTGTCTGTAGTTGTATTTCTCAGACAAGAAGTAAATACAACTGCATATTTCAAATGCGATTTCAGCTGTTTGTCCTCAAAACAGGAAGGAAGATGTTAATGATTTGAGTAACTCATAAAAGTAAAGGGATCTTTTTACCTATGAGATGTTGTTCATTAGTAACATACTAACAAACATCATTAATATCAGAATCAGAGCTATTTCATTATAAATGTGACAGGCTGTAAAACAAGATTTACTTTTTGGCTCTGCTTTCAAATGCAGTATGTTACCTTCAAAGCCAGTTTCGATTTTCTCAGGTTCTCTTGAGGCGATGTTAATAAATAATCATATCAAATAGAAAAGAGAATTATCAAGCAACTGAAAAGAATTTAAAATGCCATCAGTAATTGAGAGGGTTGATGGTATGAGTGACAAAGGCTAAAAACTAAAAATCACTCTTGTCTTTAATGGATTAGGTTGAAAGATAGAGTCCCTCTGAAAAGTAGTAAGAGCAGGAATCAGACTCTTCAGGTGGTGTAAGGAGGATGAGTATTTGGTGTTTTGACAAGCATGTGTCTTTACAGAGCCAAAAGTGCACACAGTGACTAGGGCTCGTTGTGTGAGTGGCAGGGAACCTGTAGAGGAAGGGCTCTGAGCTTTGTGATAAAGCAGGAGTCCTTCCACCACAGCATGGACATCACAGCTTTCTGACACAGAGGAGCAGTCAGTCAGCCTGATAGCAAAGGTTTCATAGATGTTTGTTAAAATCTTCTATACTGTCTGCAAATACAGCAGTAATTTGAAATTCATACAGATGAGAAGATTCATAGCAGCTATTTCCCAGGCTCTAATTTTCTTCAAAGGAATATGAATAAGGCAGAAAGTATATTGGAGGTCTGATTTTTCAAAAATACTGATAACTGGCATGTTGAGCCTGATTTTTCAAAAACTGGCATGTGGAAATATTGTGTCATAGAGACAAATCTGTGATCTGGTTGGGAGGGCACACAAAGCTATGGCTCTGAGGAAAGCAGTGAATGATGGGCCCGAGTCCTGTGCAGTGTTCAGTGGTGCTAATACTCTTGTACTGAAAGCAGAAAAGACAACAGGTGCAAATGCTGTTTGTTGCAACAGTTCATTGTGCTTGCAGCCAACATAACGCAAAGCAACAGAAGACCTAGTGCTGGAACAAGCCACAGCACACATTGTCCCAGTAGATTGTTTTCCTTCCTGCTCCAGCTCATTAATTTTAGCTCACTAACATTGTTGGCGTCCCAACCCCAAACTTTATGGGCACAATATACATTACTAGCATGTCTGAAATATCATACAATTCTCGCTTGAGGATAAAACAGTTCTTGAGATTATAGTAAGTAGGGTGAACAATGGCAAACTAGAAGAGCCACAAAAACCCTCCCTTTATAAAAGGGCATGTTGGAGAAACCCAGCACAGATTCTCCACAACTGTTTTTACACCTCTGTGTAAAGGGAGCTGTGGACAGTTGCCTGATTCATTAAGGCAAGTAGCCTGATGTTATTTTGGGCTGGGATTTATTTAAAATATTAAAGGACAGACCTAACAATTTGTCTTGATTCCCTTCCCTTCTCCCCCACCCTGGCCATTATAGCTGGGATTGTGCTTTGGCCCACCTGCCCTTGACCTGCTAATGCCCCTCCCAACACCTGCAGCCTGGACAAATAATGGCACAAGCACAACTTGTTCTAACTTTTTTTTGTTTTAAACTAAGTTTCGTTTTTTTTCTTACGAAGTATTTTTGTATGAAAGGATACCATCTGGCTCTATGTTAACAAATCCTTATATAGAAATACTGCTTCCTTTCCTGCTTAAATGAGTAAAGGTTCCTATCGACATTCCCAAAGGATTTCCCTATATATTAAGCAATGTATAAAAGCTAAAGTGGTCTTGGCCACCTGCCAGGCATTAGGAGAAATTCAATACTTGGTAGCTTCTAAATGGAAAGAATTAAAATTTGCATCCAGCTTCCTTCTTATATATTGGGAGTTTTTTTTAAAAATGCACTGATTATTAGCTAAAGGATACCGTTCCTATCTCTATCTAGTAAAGTTTCCTTCTACTGCATCCACCTACACTAATTAAAGGGCATGAGACTTTTTTATTTTTGAGATCAAATAGATTTAACGCTTTTTCTCATTTTGGCAAACCATTTCCATTTTGGTTCTAAGTTTTCTGCAATGACCTATGCTTTGCATAATAACAT
The DNA here is from genome assembly GCA_013397895.1 of Origma solitaria. NCBI lineage: Eukaryota > Metazoa > Chordata > Aves > Passeriformes > Acanthizidae > Origma > Origma solitaria. Next base: position 587,659 of record VZRL01000791.1, read on the forward strand.
AGGAAAAAGTTGCAACATTCTTGTTTAAACTCAAAATTTGAAATGGTCTTGCTGCTGAAAGTGCCTGATGAACATCCCTCCATCACTTTGAGTGACAGTGAAGCACTTGTATTGCATTGCCCATTGAAGGGATAATTAATACCTTTGAATACTGATAATTTATTTCCATGGTATTAGGACAACACAGAATCATCTGCCCTCAATAGATAGGTTAGTATAACAATGATATGCATTTAATTTTCCAGTGTAATACCATGTTGATTTTTACCACCCTTAACATTTCCTTGATGTTTGGGTGGATTTTAAAATTACATCTTGATCATTTTGCAAATCTAATATTTGTAGGTGAACAGTTTCATGAATATAGTTTAGTGCTGTAATAAATCTTTAGATGGCATTATTAGCTAACCTTATACAGAATGTTCCTGTAATTCAAAAGTCCTTTTAAATGCAAGCATTTTCTGCTTGGCTTTAAGTTAAGAATTGTATTTAATTTGAAAATGATAGCCTATGGAAGTTGCTATTTTCTCATATATGGAGGTTGATATTTTTTATCATATGGAATATATATATATATATATATTCCATCTGAGTTGCTGACATATCCATTACTGTGTGCCAAATGTTTTTAATTTCAGCAGGTCTGTAATGGATATCTGAATATCTGTGTGATGTATACTTCCAAAGTCTCACGAAGATCTGTTTGTCTAGTGGGCATACTCAAGCTGGCATTTCCAAAGCTACTTTGCAAGTCAGAGAACAACATGCATCTCGAATATTTTATGATGTGATTATTTTGAATTGATAATTTAAAGAAATAAAAAGAACAGCCATGGAGAATTCGTTATTGTTGCTGAGTTTAGAGGTGTAGGACGTGTAGGATGAGATCTGATCAGACTGGTTTGGGCTGTAAAGCAAGAGACTCCCTGGATAGAAACACTGGGGCTGGCCTGGGGGAAGCAAAACAACCTTTCTTCTCCTTAATGGAAGACATAACCTGGAAAGCAAGCTTCTGGGCCTGTGTTTTTCTGGAAGACTAAAGACTGGCGTGGTTAGCATTGTGTGAGTAAGGATATATGCATGAGTAAGGATATATGAGGCTGAATTTCTGAGCTTAATGAAATTGATGAAAATGTTGCTGCTTGCTTTAACAAGGACAGGATCCACTCAAAAATAATTAACTATGCAAAATGTAATTACCAATGAATTCTAATTAGCTACCTGTGGAAATTGTGCCTTTATTGTCACAGTTTTTTCTTTTTTTTTCACGCCTCTGTACTCTGTACTCTGCTTTTCCAACACCACCTCTGCAACTGAGCTGTGTCAGCTGTGCAATATACTGTGATTCACACAACACTGTTTTCGCAATGAAAAGTTGTCATAGGGGAAGAACTTGTTAAAATTTTGGCTGTAAGCCATATTTGTCATTTTAAATTGAAATAATAAAAGATGGGGAGGGGTTAACCTAATTCTGTTTTATGGCGGAACAACACAGTTTCCACACTAGAACTTGCACGACTGCCCAGTAAAGGTAGGAGTGAAATCACCACAGAAGTGTGGATGAATGTGAAGGATATAGGTTGGAAGGGAGATCCATTAGAGAAATGGATGAGAAGTAGCAGGGCTGTTTCCACTGAAAATGAGAAAGGAGCAGAAAGCCATGCACATAGATGGAAGATCTAATTTCACTGTTCCGAAGAGGTGTGAGGAAAGACAGGATACTGATTGCAAGATGCTTGGGTTCCTAAACATGGAAGCTACTTCCTATGTTTGGTTATTCTTTTTCTTATGTAAATAATATTTATTTAGTAATGAAGATAGTTAGTAGAAAGTGGTATTGTGACTATTTAGAAATACTAGTGAATATGGGAAAGGAGGAGAATCCTCTCATGTCCTTACTGTTCTGTTTTCCCCCTGCAGAAAGCACTGGTGTGGCACAATACTATGTATTGACCAATTAAAACTGATGGTATTCTTTGCAAATAACACTGTGAAGAAATAATGGGCCTTACCATGAGCTTTTAATTGTATAAAACTGAAATTTAAGCCAACAGTTCAGTTCAGAGAGTATTAAAATAATAAAGGCTAATTGTAGAAATTTCTCACTTTCTTTGGGAAAGCCTCCATCCCTCAGAAGTAAGCCAGGGAATTCTCTGAGACTTGTTTTAAGCCTAAAGTGGACTGGATTTTGCACTTTGTGGATAATAATACACAAAGGCTTCCAAACTCAGTGGAACAGCTCAACACAAATGGCTCTTGGAAAAAAAAAATTACAACAAAACAGGCATTGTTTTGCAGGCACTGCTCTTACAGAGATGGTTTTGTGTCCCATTCACATGCGTAACACTTCTTGATATTCACTAATGAGAGAAAAAAATGGCCCACATTCCACTGCTGTTATAACTACAATGGATTCCCTAGAGTGCACACATTCAGAATAATTATTAATTAGTAAAGATTTCATGCTGACACCAAGAAGACCTGCAGGTAGGAATAGATGCTATTTTTATATAAACATATACTTGCTTATTTTCGTCTCTTTTTCAAAAAAACCCAAAAAACCTCACCATTTGTTTATTGGCTCTTAAGGTTTTGCATTTAGTTACTTGAGAACATAATTGCCTCAATTTTTGAGACTGATCAATATGTATGTACCCATTTTCACAACTGAAAGAAATATGGTGCTGCCCAGATTGTCCAAAGATACTTCTCTTTCTTCTGCTTGTTCTGCTTCAGATTCTTGTGATAGATTTACTTTATTCAATTAATGTCTATCCCTCCCCACCTCCTCAGGCTGGCTGACAGTGTTACAAATTGGAGGTGAGTGTACAAACTGCATGGAGATGAGGATACCATTCATCCTACCAACCCTACCTTCTTCAGCCTTCTGGGGTTTACACAGTTCCCATGTGCATCACCATCCATTTTTTCCTCCACATCCTGCACCTCTAAAAGCACCTTGCCTCTTGTAGAAGCCTCTTGTGGCTCCTCTGTCATATTTACAACAAAAGAGAGGACTCCTGCTCACAGCCAGACATTTTTAACATACTCTGTATTATTTGAAGGTGTTCTAAGCGGTGGACCAGAAAATGTGACCCCTCGGCTTTAGTGTGCCTTTCATTTTGATGTATTTACTTTTTGCTTTAATCTATAAGAAAAGTGAATTGACCGAGAATATGCCTTGAAGTGGATACAAATAAATGAGCGACCGTGTCTGACCATGGAAACTAGATTTTTCCATGTCCAGCAATTTCTCTGGAGGAAGCATGAAAGACATGCACAGATTTTGACAGACTTACAGTGAATGCAGAGAACTGAGGTTCCTTCCACCTCACTAGCTGTCTCCCCTGCAGCTCCCAAGGATGTTGGTGTCACTAAGGCAGGGCCATTGTAGAATCACAGAGTGGTTTGGGCTGGAGCAAATCTTAAAGATCATCTTGTTCCAAACACCCTGCCATGGGAAGGGATGCCTTTTACTAGACCAGGTTGCTCTAAGCCCCATCCAAGCTGTCCTTGAACACTTCCAGGGATGGGGCATCCACAGCTTCTCTAGGCAACCTGTGCTTGTGCCTCAACACACTCACAGGGAAGAATTTGCTCCTAATACCTGACTGGGGTGTCCATTTGAAAATCCGTCAGATCCACTTAATAATTATCTCAGATGTAAAGTAGGCTACTTGAGCAAGCTGGGGTAGAAAGGATGATGCCTGGAGAACTGATTCACAGGATCACATAACCCTGCTTTAAGACAGGAATATGCATCAGAAGAGTGGAGCACAAGGCTTGGAGAGGTAACACTTCAACAGTTTCTCTCGAGCTTACCTTCTGGAGACTGTCAAACCTTCCTTACCTTGGTCAGTCTGAAGTGATACAACATCCCATTGTTACGTAAATAACATCAGAATAACAGCTATTGGTGGACTTAATAGTAAAAATGCTGTGTATAAAGACAAACTTCAGGCTCCTGAGTCTTCAAATTTTATGATTATTTGAGAAATAAAATTACTTTTAATAATATTATCAAAAAATGTATTCATGTAGTTATACCAGACATACTTTCTCTCTGGAAAATGTGGTGGGTATATATTTTTATAATCGAGAATGCCATGATATTGCCCCATGCTATTACAGTGCATTTCAAATGGAAAAAAAGAAATTAATCAGAAGTGAAATCTAAATCTGGAAATACAAAATAATCCATAAATTCCACACAAGTATCTCCAGCTTTGAATTTCCATGGTTACTGCATCCAAATAGGATTTTTGTTGAAGGGAGTGTGTACCTGCTAACTGGACCAGTGATTCAAATATAACGAGTTAGATGGGTACTTTTCAAATTCTTTACATCAGGAGTTCTAGCAAAGGCTATTGCCACCTTTTGTTTAGTAAAAGTAGGAAAACTTCTGGATATCAATGTAGACTGTCCAAAGATGATCTTCTTGAAAACTCAAACCAGAACTAGCAGTGAATGTTGCATATGCAAATTATCTTATTTAGCTATGACTTGCAAATCATTTAAATAAACAGTAGGCACAACCAGTGGGCACTGTGGTTTCAACCAAGTTTTCGTATTTCCTTCTAGTTTGGGCTCCATACGTAGCATATAGAATCATAAAACATCCTGAGTTGGAAGGGACCCATGTGCATCATTGAGTCCAACTCCTGGCCCTGCACAGGACACCCCAAGAGTCATACCTTGTGCCTAACAGCTTTGTCCAAATGGTTCTTGAACTCTGTCAGGCTGGTGCTGTGACCACTTCCCTGGGGAGCCTGTTCCAGTGACCAACCACCCTCTGGGTGAAAATAATTTTCTTAGTTTAATATCCAACGTAAACCTTCCCTGACAACTTCAGGCCATTCCCTCAGGAACTGTGACTGGTCAACACAAAGAACACTGCTCCTCCTCTTCCCCTCATGAGGAAGCTATAACTGCAGTGAGGTCTCCCCTCAATCTCCTCCAGGCTGAACAGACTGAGAGACCTCAGCCACTCCTCATAAAGCTTCCCCTCAAGGCCCTTCACCATCTTTGTTGCCCAGCTTTGGACACTCTATAGGAGCTTTACATCTTTTCTATACTGCAGTGCCCAAAGCCGCACACAGTATTCAAGGTTCAGCTGCCCCAGTGCAGAGCAGGGCAGGACAATCCCCTCCCTTTTGCCCGGCTGGTGATGCTGTGCCTGATGCCCCCAGGACAGGGCTGGCCCTCCTGGCTGCCAGGGCACTGCTGCCTCATGTTCACCTTGCCATCGCCCTGGACCCCCAAATCTCCTGCTGCTCTCCAGCATCGTGTTCCCCAGCTGGTATGTCCATCCAGGGTCGCCCCATCTCAGGTACAGAGTCCGGCATTTGTCCTTGTTGAACTTCATTGCCCAGCGCTCTGAGTTGTCAAGATCTCTCTGCAAGGTCTCTTTCTGTCTTTGAGGGAGTCAACAACTCCTTCCAATTTAGTATCACTGGCAAGCTTACTTCTGAAGTAATTTATGAAGATCTTGAAGAGCACTGGCCTTAAAATGGAGCCCTGCCAAACTCCACTAGTGACAGGTCACCAGCCTGATGTAAGCCCACCTTTGGTGCCTGACCCATGAGCCAGTTGCTCACCCATCACATCTGTTAATCAGCTGAATGACGGGCAGGCACAGCAGAGAAACTGATGGGCCTGTAGCTACCAGGGCCATCCCTCTTGCCCTTCTGGAAAATCGGGACAACACTGGTGGATTCCAGCACCTTCAAAAGCATTTTTCCAGGGGACTTTGCTAACTAGTTCCCTGAGCAGCCTGAAGTCTGCTCTCCTCATATCCAGAGGTGAAGTTTTGCTGGCACTTTTCCTTCTGCCAACAAAGAATAATTTAAACTCAGTTGCTTTGGGATTGCTGTGGCCAAGACAGCCACCAATTGCCACTTCACTCCTGACACCCTCTCAATTAGCAAACTAAAAAATCAAGAAGAGCACCTTTCCTAGTCAGCTCCCCTAATAGCTGTATCAAGAAGTTATCGCCTGGGTGTTTTAGGAATCTTCTGGACCACGTGACCTGGATTTTAGAAATCTTCGTACCAGCTGTGTGATATTCCCAGTTAACATCTGGCAAGGTGAAGTCCCCCATAAGGACAACTGCGGTTGATTTAGAGGTGTCCCTTAGTTCCTTAAAGAATAATTCATTAGTGTTGTCATCCTCACTGGGTGGTCTATATTAGACTCCCGTGAGGACATCCAATTTATTTGTTTGTCCCTTAATCCTTACATTTCAAAGTAGTTTTTATCCCTATTTGGATTACAGCAATATGATTACTTTCTTACATTTTCAGTCTGCCAGGTAAGATAAGACTAAAGTATTTCCCGTCCTGGTGCACTAGCTCTTGCTCAGCTAGTCAGAATAGACACACCATGATATTCATGATAAAACTTCCAGTAACCTCAACTTAAAGTTTATAACACGCAGGCATTTGGGAAGATTATTCGAAGGAAACTACTTTTGGTTTTGAAAGATAATATTTTAAAGTTTCTAGGAGTAATTTGAGGAAATAGGGTGTCTCTGTATTTTTACATAAATTTTGGGGCACTTCAGAAATTTTGTACAGTATTTTACCACAAATGTCTACTATATCTTGATCCAAGAGAGGTCTGTGGTAAATGACAGGCTAACCAGTTAGGTCATGGTTGCATTTTTTACTTTGAAAATGAATCCTGGATAATCAAATTCACTGCTTTATTACAATGCTTCTTACATAATAACAATTAAATGTTGTGTACCTTTGCCTAAATGCCAGCAAATGGTCTCAGTTCTGTTAGCATTTCATTGACATTCAGTCTGTGGCTTCATGTTGGCCAAAGCCAATAGTCCCATCTGCCAAGTCTTGCTCCTGCATTCCTAATTCCTGAGCTGCCAGGGAACAGGAGTCTAAGTATTGTGAGAAACTTGACTTTTGGTTAATTTGAATTTCAAACTACTGATATACATCCCCAACAAAATTATGGGGAAGGATTATTTGCCTCAGAGCAGTTTCTCGCTCAAGCGATCAGTCAACATTTGCCTCAAGACTCCCACCATTGCCTGCTATTAGCAAATTCACACTTTATTCCCCAGCATCCTTATTCCTTCATGTGTAGTGGCATCACTTTACTGTTCCCAGCCTCCATTCCTTTCCTGGTAACAAGACGCAGAAAAGGCAGGTACCTATGTCTTCTTTGTATTGGTCTTTACTTACAAGACCAGCAATGGGTAGAAACTGATGAACAGGAAGGTCCACCTGAATGTGGATTTCTTTACCGTGCGGATGACCTTGCACTGGAACTGATTGTGCAGAGGGGTTGTGGAGTCCCCCTCACTGGAGACATCTGAAAAGCATCTGGACAGAGAATCAGAGTCACAGTGTTATTAGCGTTGGAAGAGACTTTGGAGATCATCCAGTCCAACACCTCTGCCAAGGCAGGGTCACCTAGAGCAGGTTACAGAGGAACGCATCACGGTGGGTTCTGAATGTCTCCAGAGAGAGACACACAATCCTATGCCATGTGCTCTAGGATGACCCTGCTTGAGCAGGGAGGTTTGACCAAACGCCTCACTTTGGTCCCTTCCAGCCTTCCCCATTCTCTGATTCTGTTGGTCTCCGAGCTACTCCTTACTAACCTTTCTCGTCTGAAACATTTACAAGCTACTTTTATTTAGAAACAACTGTATAGCTTGCAGATGTCTCCTCAATGACTTAAATAGCCCGATTTTTTTTTCTTCTTCTTTTTTTTTTTTTCTTTTTTTTTTTTTTTTTTTTTTTTTTTTTTTTA
>VZRL01000791.1:595837-606033 GCA_013397895.1 Origma solitaria
GCCCCCCGCCCGGCCCCGGGCTGGCCGAGGCGGGTGGGAGCCGCGGCTGGCGGCCGTCAGGGGCGGTGACAGCGGGACGTGAGCGTGGGGGTGGGATGCTCCCGGCAGAGGGGGAGCCCCCGGCCGCGGCCGCCGCCGGCAGGAGGGGGGGCGGGGGACCCTGATAATCGCTTTATGTTGGCCTGCGGCTTGCGTAATCTGCGATCAATTATTTATTTCATGCACCACTTACGGGGCTGAGGGGCAGCGTTAAGGCCTTTGGTGTGGCTCGGTGCAGCAGAAGGGAGGCTTCCTTCCCACGGGTGTGATAGGGAAGGGATGTGGAGGCTTTTTGCTAGCTTCAGATAGTATTCCTAATGCTTGTTCCTCTCCCCGTGCAAATTCAGGGGCTGTGAACGGGGGAGGTCCGTCTTCATGATACATTTTTAAAGATCAAGTGGAAGCCGTCCTAGTCTGAACAAAAATAACCTTGTGTGGTTTACTTCATGTGCTAGATTGTTTTTTTTTTTTTTTTTTTCCTCCCTCCCCTCGTTCTGTAGCAGGTTGGGCTGCTCAGCCAGCCTAGGGTGAAGGCTGAAGAAGGAAACATGTCTTCTGATTCTTTTTGTCTGTCTGCTCAAGCAAGGTTTGACTCCAAATGGTTGAAGACAGACTTGCAGGTAAGGAGTTTGATGGTTGTATTGCATTGTGACCTTTCAAGTCTCGATCAAGGATGCTTTTAGTCCAAAAAGCTGACAAGTGGAAGACTGGAGCTCTAGTGATAGTGCTTCTTCAAAACCAGTTATAAATCAGCATACTTGGGAAAACCTATACACTAACTAATTTTGAGCTGCAAACAGGTCTGCATTTTCAGTCCAGTCCCTTCTGCTTTGAAATAAGCTGGGCTACATATCTGTGTTATCTTTGCAGGGTGTCAAAGCCGCTAGCAGAGTATGTGGCATTTCTGCTAGAACTATAAATTCCTGCTTAGGCTGTTGTTAAATGTCTTGCCTGCATATGAGCTGGCAGCTTTAATGCACAGGAGAACTGAAGCGAAAGGTGATGGAAATCTAATTTATATTTTGAATAATTCAAATTAGATTTTACTGTTTGTATCATGCGTGGAGGAGAGGCTTCCTTTAAATTTTGTCCATTTTGAAGTGAGTTAATTTTTTGTCAAAGGTATGTGGTTGAAATTGAAGTGGTCTTTGTTGAAATATGCCATTGTCTGGTGAAAGTTTTCTCTTGTCTTAGAAGATGGCTTCTTCATTTAACAGAGTTGTGTGATATGGGGAAGAGAAGGACACTAACATGTTTTCCCAATTCAGGTTTTACAATTAAGTGGAAGATATAGAGAAATAGAGTAGCTTGGGTCAATTATGTTTGTTTTAGATGAAATGAGTAACTGGATTAAGTCCTTGTCCCTTCATTTTCCTTCCCCCAGACGTTGCATATCGATACCTTACTTTGAATAACCTTTCCAAGTTTCAACTCAAAACTCTGAAATTCCTGTTGGGTTGGGACAGCCAGTGTTATTCTTTTGTTACTGTAAATAATAGTGCTACTGAAAAATTCCTAAAAATTCCATCTTTGTGACTTTATCCCACATTACATGCTAGTAGATAGCCTACATGGTTCAGTTGAGCTGTTCTTATGGTTAGACAAGGATTTTGCCCCATGCAGTTGTGATTCAAAAGCAGCCTTTCTCCAGTATTTTACATCAAACAAGATAAATTGGAATCAGAAGTGACAGATATAGCCTAAGAGGTTACATTATTTAGTAGATCTTGTATGTAAATGCTATGAAATGACAGGGCTTGCTCTTGATTTGGCTATATTAATTCTATTTTCATCTTTTGTTCCTACCAAAGTAAAAGTTTTAATCTAAAGTCAGATGTTTTCTCTAATGTAGTAACTATAAAGATACTATACAACATTCTGGAGATAAGCATATTAAGAAATAGGGAAATAATTTTTTGTTTCCAGAGGGATGGCTTTTAGATTACAAGTGTATTTGTTCAATTGTTGAATATTGTTGAATGCAGGAAAATTTATCTGAAAAAGTGACAACCTTTGTTTGTAACAGCTGCTGACTATGCATTGCCTGTTTTTCTTCTCTATTATATGGGGTGAAAAATGTGACTGTTCATGTGATTTATCAGATTTTTCCTCTTTTTTTTTTGTAGTGCCTTCTCTCTACATCCCTTTTTTTCTGTTTATGTGAACTTTTGATATGAGGGTTTCAGTTGTCGTCCAAAGTTTTAATGGTTATTTTCAGTTGTGCGTATAAATACAATGAAATATTTGTGGTTTATGGGACTAGTTTAGTTAATGCGTTATGAAAATTCCTTTTAATAATAAAAATCTTCGTTTTCAGCATATTGCTATGAAAAATGCTCTTACTTATACGAGTTCTTTATGAGTAATAACAAGTTAGACTCTAATTGCCAGGGTACTGCCTTTGTTTTCTTCCAATCAAGCTGTAGTCAAAATAATGAGATTAATGACATAAGAGAACAGTTATCGTTTGTGATCTGCTGGATGCAAACATCACTTCTCTGGAATCTGAAGACAAGCCAGGCCTCCTGTCTATAATATCATTTTCTTATTAGGTTAACTGTTTTTGGTATTACACAGGTCCTCATCACAGAACTCCTAATTGGATGTGTGTGTTCAGTAAAATTTGAAAAATGTGCATGTGAATCTTTAACGTATCAAATGGCAGGTGTCTTCTGTAAAGGAAAGGGTTTTTGGGCTCCAGAGAATTTTTCTACTACATGAATGATTATTTTAGCTGCTGGTTGACTATCTTGACCTAGCAGTGTGTGGTTATTTTTTTTAATATGTATAAATCCTGTCTCTTAATCCTTTAAGTTCTGTGTGTACTGAATATATAGATTTCCTACTGTGCATGTTTTTGCTGGCTCAACTATAGAAGAGCCCTATTGGCGTTCAAGAGACTGTCAACAGGAATTGAAAAGACGAACACAATACGATGAGAGGTTTGAAGGAGACACACTAAATTTATGTAAATGGCTTAAGATGACTACAGGTTGTTTGGAATTGGACCCTGGAACTCTTCACTTCACTGCTACGTTTCTAACTTCTCAGTGTACAGCAGTCCAAGAATGAGTAGGTGAAAGTCCTCAGAGAAACAGTTATATCAGGGAATTCTTACCTGAGGAGACATACAGAGATTGATTAGTCTTTAAAAAAACTTTTGCTGCTGCAAAATTCAGGGTGTATAGCTAGGATTGGAAGTAAAATGTTTCATTTGGTAGTGTAATAGTCTCCAAAGTACTTTTTTTTACTTTTTTTTTGTCACTGGTGCTAGAATGTTTGCTCTTTAGACTTGATAACTTATTGTTAGTTATTGTGGATAAAGCCAGTGAAATCTCTCAGAAAATTATTGTGTTCTTTTTTGCTTTGGCTCAAGAAGATGCTGCATGAACAATGTAATACACAATATTGTAGTACTATTTGCATTAATAAGTCTATTATATTGAGGTATTAATATAGTAAGAAAAGCATGAAATGTGGATTGTAGCATGGATTGTATTTAATCACCTGTGTGCGTCACTGTTGCAGCTGGTGCCTGAGCCAAATTTAAATGTTCTTACTCAGTTTTGGGATGTTACTGCGAGACAAAGGCAGTGTGAGGTAGCATGTTCTTACTGTTCTTAAGTGAATATCAAAGGCACAAGTCCTTTTGTAGTAGCAGTGAGTCTCTGGCCTGCAGGATTAAGTGAAGTGGTGTGAAATATCAATGGAACTGTATCTTCACAATGTTTTTTGCTTACATTAATTTTTATGAAACTGGACAATACTATTTTAGGAAGCCAAAATGCTCTACAGAGATCCAAGTGCATCTGGTAAGATGCTCCATGGCTTCTTACTAACTTTGTAATTATTGTACGATTCCCAGATACTAGTGTATCTGAAGTGCTTAGAAACATTTATTTTACTAAAAAATCTAAATTTCGTGGTGGAGCAAAATAAGATACTCTATATTGTCTGAAGAAACAGTTACAGCAACTGAAAAACCAGCATAGCTCACCTGAATATGAGAACATAATAATACAACATGTAGTATGTTCTCCTATGACATATGCCAATAGTATGTGTGTAACATTGCCATTAGTAAAATAATCCTATGAAGTTATAAAATATGTGGATTTTAGTGCAGGCCACTTTTTCATGTGTCATGTTTAACATTGTCACTTGAAAAGTTAGTATATCATTTCAATTTCTATTTTTTTTTAGTTGGATTTGAATTAATATGTTGAAAACACCTACCTATTGATGACTATTGCTAGTAGAAACCATCACATTTATAGCAAAAACAGTGTGTAATGGGAGACTGTGTTTTAATGATTGTTCCTGAGGAAGACATCCTTTATTACAAAAATGGAAGGTTAAAATTGTTTGCTTAAACTTAGGTACCTAGTTTGCAGAATCAAACTGTGCTTAAAATAATTCTGATTAAATAGATGTACTGCACAACTAAATTAGAATCTTATGCAGAGACCTTTAATTAGTGATGGATGAATAACTAAAAACTAGAATTGCTGTGAGCTAATGGAATGCATGTGTGTGTTCAAATGGAGTTTAATTAGGCTGCTTATTCTGGATCCTGTGGAGAACTCTTGTGCTTAATAGCAGGAGTTCGAGGGAAAAACTTTCATTTTCTCATAGTGTGAAGAGAAACTTTAGGCAACAGTCAAAGGTGTTAGAGCTGTCTGCAAGAGAAACATCATGCATTTCCATCAGTTTTCATTGAGTTTATGGTTGGCAGACTATTTCTGTCATTCTCTTTTGCTACAGAGGTGAAACTGAGTTTTTTAAAATGAAATAGCCACCTTTAAGAGTTGAATCAGTTTGAAATCTTTTTACCCTTCCGTCACAGTTAAGTTCGTCATTTTGATTTTCGTGAAAATCCCACTCTTCTAACATTTAGATCAGTGTCTTTTCTTGTGAGAAGATTATGTAAAGAAATGATGTCTTGACTATTAAAAGCAAGAAGTTGGTGAAAGTTGCCTTCTCTATTTCGTTGCTTTCCTGTTCATCATCTTCTTTGTTTTGGTTTTATGATCATAAAAATGAAGGGCTTATTTGGGAGTTCTCGCAGCAAAATGCAAGTGACAACTCCTATGTTTTTAAAGGAAGTGAACTTTGGAGTAGCAAATTTTAGAAATTATTTTAAAAATCAAGTAATGCTGTCTCTCCAAAATCAGTGATTTCCAGATGGAGGGACAAGAACTGTATGTGGAGTGATAGGTTAAAGAAATTAAATTTAACATATTTGTGCAAATATTTGGGCTCAGACAGACTTATTCTTCCGATGCGTATAGTTTCTAGGTCTGAGGAAGTTGCACAGTTTTTGTGTGTGACTATTAACTGTTAGTAAACATTTCCAGCAAGTGGAAAAGCTGCACATTGTTATTATGGGGACATTTCTAATTTAACCCCAAATCTGTTGAAGTAATATGGGGCTGCTGAACTTTTCTGACTTTGCTCTCCGAGCTTTTGAGCACTGTGTTTAGGTCTGGTGATGTTCCACTGTGCTGTGCATAGGTGTGATAAGCAGCTGTGGTTTCAGGGCATGCTCCATTCAGCAGGGAAGGAAGGAAGCTAGGACAAAATACTGACTAAGACAACAATGGAAAAGGAAACACAAATTGAATGGATTCAAGAAAGCAAAAACAAAAGAGAGACTTAGGAAAGGACATATTGTTCTCTGATTTTCTTCACTATTATTGGGCTGAAAAAGTTTTCTGCTTTAATATTTTTCTAAAGAGAAATGTTTTTTCATGTAGTCTTTAAAATACAGCCAATGGCTAATGCAGAAGTAACTGAATAGAAAAACAGATTGTCCACTACCCTTGCTGGCAGTTTTGAGGTGAAGATTATTTAAGTAGCTTATATTTTAAATCCATATTACTGTTCTGTGATTATGAAGTCGGTTTCTTAAATTTCCAGTGCAATTATATAATCAGGAATCCTACATGAGTCAATCCTTGTCCTTTTGTGTCATTTTATTTTCCTGGCTTCATTTTTCTTGAGTTCAAGTTAACTTTTATGAAGGCTTTTATGCTTTCTGCATAGAAGTTTATGAAACCACATTGAGAACATAATCTAATATATTACATAGGGTTTGCCTGACTTAAATAGTTGACTTCAAAACAAAATCAGAGCTGCTGATTATTCTTAAAATAACTTACTAAAAGCAAAATTGTAGCAGTGCTTTCAGAATTCTCAAGAGTTTATCCAGTTATGGTTGCAAGATTGAATTTTCTTGAAATGCAAGGAAATGTTAATGCCAGAATCTTATTGTCTAGAGTTGATGGGGGTGGGCGGGAATTCCACTGCCAGCCCTGTTGGAGGTTGGCAGAAGCATATGCCAGCAACCAAACTAGATACCCCTTGGACTTAATCAGATGTTGAACCAGACAGAATAAATTACAGTTTAACTGCAGAGATAAGATTAACAAAAGATTAGAGTGGAGGCAGCCCAGTTTACAGTAGAAGTTCACTTTAAAGTCTCCTTAGGCCCTTGCTTTTTTAGTTTGGGATAAGTGAGCATGGCTGAGCCTTAGGTCTGCGTGGGAAGTATGGATTTGTTGAGATACATGACTTTCAAGTGCAGAGATCAAAACATGGTCTGGGGATGAGAAAGTGTAACAAATGATGGAAGAGGCTTGGGGTTTCTGAAGGTGAGACGTGTAGGAGATGGGGATTGAGAGGAGGTCAGTAGATGTCATGGGAAAGGACAAGGGAGATTTTTAGCAGAGGGAGTGAGTAGGAGGATTAAGAGCATGGGCCAAAGTTGCAAGGCAGTGGATAGTCATAATGGAGTATAGAGCTGCTGTTCTGGTCTTCAGAAGGATGTGTGCAAGTGGTGGGGCAAGCAGGGCCTTGACGGGGGGATTTAGAGAGGGTACATCTCTGGTACCGTTGTCAATTGCAAAAGTTCAGTGAAAACTTAATTATTCTTAATTTGTTAACTTCCTGAGTTTAAGTTCATCCCTTTAAAGGTTTACAAATGAAGTTACTAAATTATTAGAGAGAAAGATGTTCATTTAAATCAAGCAATCTAGTGAGAGTGTTAGACTTTGCAGAACACAAGTAGCTGCTATTTTGTTTGAAACTCCAGTATGTCATCAACAATGAAGACACCAAGTGTGGTTTTCTTCTCTTGCACTGTACCACCAATTGCTTTGTGAACATTCCTCAAATAATTTAGTGGAAGAAGTACTATTTTTTAAATTTTTTTTTTTAACAGAAACCAGAGAAATCTTTTCAAATTTGTGCTGAACAAAGTTCTGGTTCTTTGAACACAGATGTATTGGTAGATTCTTTACAAATTACTGAATGCAAGAGGTATTGGTGGGAGCAAAAAGAAGTAATCTATACTTGTTCTGGTTAAGATAGTCATAAAATATGGTAGGAAGAAAAAAATGCAGGGTTGTGCAGTCAAAGCAGACCTTTGACTTTTCTACCACACAGATGAGTGTTATCTTCAGCTGCAAGTTTCGCAGGGTCACAAACATTTGAGATTGGAAGGGACCTCTGGAGGTCATCTGTTCCAACTCCCCTGCTCAAGCAGGGCCACCTAGAGCCCATTGCTCCGGTCCATGTTTGAATGTCTTTTGATTATCTCCAAGAACTGAGAATCTACAACCTCCGTGGACACCTTGTGCCAGTGTTTGGTCACTCTCTCACGGTGAAAATGTGTTTCCTGGTGGTCAGAGGGAAGCTCCTGTGTTTCAGTTTATGTCCACTCCCTCTGGTCTTCTCACTGGGTACCACTGAGCAAAGTCTGGATCCATCTTTTTTACACCTTCCCATCAGATTTTATATATATATATGTAAATGAGTTTTCCTTCCAAGCCCTTTCTCTCTGCCTTTCCTCATAAAAAGGGTGTTCAGTCCCTTAATCATTTTCGTGGCTTTTTGCGGAACTCTCTCCTTTTTGTCCATGTCTCTCACACTGAGCCTAGCACTGGACCCAGCATTCCAGGTGCAGAATAGGGGGAAGGATCACCTCCCCAAGCGTGGCAACACTCCTAATGCAGCCCAGGCAAGGGCACACTGGTGGCTTGTGTTCAATTTGTTCCCCACCAGGACCCCCAAGTTCTTTTCTGCAAAGCTGTTTCCCAGCAGGTCAGCCCCCGGCCTGTACTGGTGCCTGAGGCTGTTCCTCTCCACGTGTAGGACTTTGCACTTCTTGTTTAGCTTCATGAGGTTCTTGTCAACCCATTTCTCCAGACTGTCAAGGTCCCTCGGTGTCAGCACGACCCTCTTTTGTATCAACTTCTCCCATTTCTGTTGGCTAAAAGAAATATTTCTCTTAAGGGTGCTATGAATTTTCTATTATGATTATGTAATTTTGAGATCATGAAAATAAAATGTTTTAAATCATTTATCACTTAAAAACTCAGACTTTTCTTTCACTTTTGGCTATTATTTATAGCAAATATTGTATATCCGCTGAATATTGAGTAGGTTATGACAGATGAATTGGTTGTCAGTACTGTTTCTTAATTATCCTTTGAGTTGGTTGCTGTAATTATTGCTGTAAAGTAAGTCCCGTTGTTTCTTTACTTTCAAACATGTCTCCTCTTTCCCCCAATGCAGATACTTCTGACAAAATGTTAACTAGAACCTGAGTAGTAGGCAAAATTGTTTATCTGAAGGCTGCTTATGGTGAGGTATTTGGAGAAGGAGGTGGAACTCTGTAACCTGTAGTTTCAGTGGTTCCTCTATCTTTTTGCAACATACCAAGAAAATTACTTTGATAAGAATTTAAACCAAACCCAAGGCAGAAGAAACTTTGTTTACTTTTTCAGTTTTTAGTTGCATGAAAGACTTGAGTGAACTTTGTGTCATGTAAAATAGTTAGAGGTTAGAGTGGAGAAAACAGTTCCTGATTCTGCTATATATGAATAATTTAAAAAATA
The DNA here is from genome assembly GCA_013397895.1 of Origma solitaria. NCBI lineage: Eukaryota > Metazoa > Chordata > Aves > Passeriformes > Acanthizidae > Origma > Origma solitaria. The sequence continues at coordinate 604,777 of VZRL01000791.1, forward strand.
ATACATTTTCTGAAATTGAACAATGCTGCATTATGAAGAACCTGGCATTCAAAGCCTGTAGACATTTAGATTCTATAGGCTGTGAGAATAAGTGTCCATACCAAGGTGAACTGAGAATGTAAAATAAGATGTGTGAAAAAGTTTATTAGAGAAAGATCTTTCATTTGTGAAAACTATAATTTATTATGCAACACATCTGGAGGGTTGCCTCACTTGCTATTTTTCAAGCTTGTATTTTAGAATAGGTTAGCATTTAACAGGTGAAAGTTTAAAAAAAATTAATCACCACTATATGAGCCAAAATCAGTGGAACAGTTGTGTTTTGCTATTTTGCACAAGAAAAAAATTATGAAAAATAAATTCCCTAGGTGCCTCACTAAAGTATATGACTGCATCTGAAGAAGGAAAAAGTGAACACCATTTTTTGTTGAAGTATTCATAGACTGGGAACAATCAAGAAAATCAGTTAATGACGAATGATTTTTTTTCATTGTTGAAATGCAACTTCAGATTATTCCGATTTTTAAAAAATTAAGCCAAAGGTAAAGCTTTTAGCAGAACACAAATCTTTGCACAAGCTCTTTGTCCTGTTTAGCACTGAAGAACGGGGACTGTACCTTTCAATAAAGCATGGTCGGAGTTGATTCTGGTGCTGTACAATTGATAAATCACAGATAAGATGAATGATGTCTAGCTCACATTCTTTTCCTTCTTATACCCCTGAGATCAGGCAATAGTAAGTGACAGACACATACAATGTGTCAACTGATATTTTATGCTAAAAGAAGAATTACTGAAGTCATTAATACATGTTGGAGTGGATTTCTGAAGTATGCAATATGAAGTCAAGAAACTACTGTGGCCGTTTAGTGTGTTACAGTGGTGTGAAAGCGTGCAACTTGTCTTTAATTATTCATGTTAACTGAGATGACCTGGATCAGCAAATGTCTTCCCTGCTCATGGGTGTGTCTCTTAAAACCTGTAATCTTTAATTACTACAATATATTTTATTTTGAGCTATTTCCTAGAGACAAGTGGACTTGCGTGTAAATATTTTATGGCAGTTGCTGTAAGCCACATCTTTGTTAATACATCTTTGTTTGTCTTAACGAAAACATTTTGGATTTGATTGCTGATTACATAACACAAAGATGCTCCTGAATAAGTCTTCAGTGGGTGTTTTTTGTTGTGTTTTGGGTCTTTTTTTTCTTTTTTTTCTTTTTTTTTTTTGAAATGTGGTCCACTGCACCATTTGGG
>VZRL01000791.1:606045-717731 GCA_013397895.1 Origma solitaria
CCCCCCCCCATGCTATACAGTAGTGAATTATAGCCTGGTTATTACGGAATTCACCTGGGATGTAGCTACCTGTTTTGCAGATACCATTTTATAAAGCAGGAAACAACATCAGTAGATGAGATGTTATTCTGGTCATTAGGGTTCTTCCGGGGAGATCCAAATTCCTAAATCATTAAGGAGACTTGTGTTACAGCCAGTGCTTTTGTGAGTGGTTCCAGCTAGCAGAGTCTATATTCTGTTGCCAGAATTTGTCCTCTTGAACGTGCAGTGTTCAAGTGAAGCTGACCTGGGCTGAGGCAGCCCTTTGCTCTTGCTCTGGGTGCAGCTGATTTTAGGCTTGATCCATTCTGTAATCTGGTTCTTCATGGGAGAGGAGGCATTGTAGCAGTGGGAAAGAAGAGGGAGGGTTGTGAGAGATGCTTTGCACAGCAGGACCAGATTGAACTGGCTGAATTCATTTACAAATCTGTGCCTTGATGTCATCATTCTGCTTAAGATGCCCAGCTCCTCAGTTGCTGGTTGGCGAGGGGACTGTGTGCTTCTCTGTCTTGAGACTTTATGCAGCTTGACTTTGTTTGAATAGCTTTTTCCTGCAGGGGAAAAGGACACCCCACAGCCCCTCCCTGCCCCCAGCCCCCAGCTGATGTCACCTTGAATGGGTGGATAGTTCTGAGGTGATCAAATCCATGCTTTGGATGAGAATTTGTCACCAAAAAAAAGTTCATTTTGCTCTGCTTGAACCTATCTAAAATTTGCTGTTTCGCACTTTTAACCTGAAAATAGCATAGCTAGACAATCAGAGATTCTAAAGATCATTTAAATCCCCATTGTACACACGCATACAATGAGGAGATACATTTCTGGTGAGGTGGTACACGTGTTTTCTTTCTTCTGGGATGAAATATAAAATCAGATGTGTTTTAAATGTTAGCTTGAGTTGCCTTGAGAGAAAATTGTTGTAACTATATATAATGTATTATTTTTAACAGCTCGCTTTTACACGAGATGGACTATGTGGCTTGTGGAATGAAATGGTAAAAGATGGAGAGATTGTATATCCTGGAACAGAATTAATACAGAGTGGTGAACTACCTCCAAGAAAAGGTATGGATTTTAAATTTCTTTATATTTGTTAATTTTTTCATTCATTGTGATGATGAAAATGGATTTCAGCTTCCATATGGTCACAAAACTTTGGTTTATCGTCACTTATCTGTACAATTTGCAAGTGTTAATGTTTTGAATTTAATACAATTGAAAGTGATTTCTTAAAAGCGTACAGAAAGATAATGTCTAAGCCTCCAAAAGAAGGCTTAAATCTGTTCTAGCCTTGTGAAATTTAACTTCATAACTAGGCATGTTATTCTGACCGAGGCTTGGCAGTGTCTTTTTGTTTGGTATGCTTGATGTGTTTACAACTGAAGCCTTTGTTTAAAGGAAGTGGACTGAGGAATGGGATAAAGCCGATACTGCTATTTCTAATTTTGTTTACAATCTTCAGAAAGTAACTGAAAGGTCAGCTAAAAAAGTATCCACAATCTGCCTGAGAATGTAGTATGGTTTTTGGTGTGGTTTTTTTGGTCTTCCAGTGTGCTTTAGAGCAGTTCAAGTACTGCAAATGGCAGAGTAGTACATCTATTTAGAGAGATTGCTTTGGTGGAGGTGCGTTTTGTTTTGTGATGGGCAGTGCTGGAATGGGGTGATTCTGCTCTTGCCTTTTTTTCATCTTCTTATTGTGGTGCTCTTTTGACTCCTTATTGAACAGAAATTAAACTGGTCAAAAAGGAAAATATTTGTTTCCTGATCTGGCTGAAATGGACTCACCAAATTGTCAGATACATCTTGTCAGTAATTTTTAAGATTCCAAAAAAAATGAGGAGATGGGTAGAAATACTGCCTTTGGTAACAGTGAACTATTACTATTTTAGCATCTATTACTTCGGAACTCTACTGTTGGATAGACATGGTATTTCAAACCAATAATGCTCAATTCCTCATGTAGACCATTTTTAAAGTTTGCCTCCTTTAAAAACAAGAGGAATGGATCTGTTTTTGACTAGATGAGGTAATTTCTACAGGAAATAAGATACAATAAATAATTTATGAGAGAAGAATGAATTATACATTTTTTTTATCAAGAGTATAAGCTTTGTAGGTTATGAGCAGCTGCATGATGTAGTAAAGACCAGGTTAGGCTCCTAACCATTTCAGAGTTGGAAAACTTTTGTCTGTCTTCTGCTCCTGGCCCTTTGGAATATTATTGTTGACACTGGGTGAAAATACAGCTGATCTTATCAGAAAGGCTACTGCAAGGCTGCTCATGGTAGTGGAGGTAGCGTAATATTTTGTTTTTTGGTTTGGCTAGTTCCATGTATATTAATAAAAGGTGTTTCAAACTTGTTGCAATAAAGGGAAAGATCACCTCCGAAATGAATTGTAGGAAATGCTTCCCCATTCACTGACAGCTGATGATAGAGGTGTTGTGATGGTCATGGTATAATAATTCAACACACTGTACTTTCATGTAGAATAAGGACAGCAAACATCTGTAATACCAAAGACCATAATGAAGTAAATACCTGCTTTGCAAATGAAATTGATGAATTGATCTTTTCGTGCCAGATACTTACACATTGTTTTTAGAGTTGTACCTGTGCTAGTCTTTGACAGAAAACCATTCTTCCAATATCTGCATCACAAGGTAGCTGCAGAGGTTTGAGTTTTTTGTTAGTTATGGTTCTGTAGTGCTTTTAGTAATTCTGAGAAAGCGTATGGAAAGATGTCATAGTATAATTGTTTTCAGTTTTCAGAGTAATGCTTGAAATACCAGCTAGGAAAATGCAATCTGTCACTTCTGATGCAAAATATAGACAGCAGCATGAAGTAAAAATCCAGAAGTGCTAAGTCAATCATCTGTGACTTCAGGTTTGTCCGCACTTGGGACACTTATTCTGAGCAATGATGTGAATTTTTTTTAATGCTGGATGTATGTATGTACACATGTCTTAGAAGCTTCAAAAAGGTGTAAAGTGTTAAAGACTGTAGGATACTGTTATTTAAAAATACGGAGTTTCTGGCATTATTTTACTGCATAAATAACGTTTGTATGTTTCCCTAAAATGTCTGAGCTGTGATGAGGCTTTTGAAAGCTTTCTCATATCCGCAGTGGTGGTGGAGTTCAAGGCAGACTGCCACTTGTTATTTGTACTGTATTGTGGTGGGTTGACCTTAGCCAGGTGCCCACCCTTCCAGCTTGTTGCTTCCAGCCCCTCCTCAGTAGTACCGAGGGAGAAAATAAAATGGAAAAGTTTGGGGGTTGAGATAAGGCCAGGGAGATGACTTACCCGTTACTGTCATGGGTAGGATAGTCTTGAGGAAAATTAATTTAGTTAATTTTAGTGCCAATTAAGATAGAATTGGATGGTTTTACAAAAGTAAAAATTAAAACACCACGTTCCACTTATCTTTGCTTCTGGAGGCATTAAGTGTAGGTATTACATAGCACAGATCATACCTGTTCCTTTCCACAGCTGGAGGGTGTATGTTCTTCTACTCAGGTGCTTATAAAACATCCATTTCTTGAAACACTGCCGTAGTTTAGGAATTTGAATAACAGCTTTTGCAGTCTTTTAACTCTTAGGATTAATGTATGAACTGTGTTTCAGTGAAGTTAGCCTTCATAAATACTATTGTGTTGGCCTACAGGACTCTAAAATACAACTATCTTGGTTACCAGACTTGAGTTTTGAGAAGAAAAAGCAGCAAAGCTATTTTTGGTCAGTGTCAATCAGATTGTATGTTTGATTCTGTTAGGCAGTAGTGAATCATGGAACCAGAAAAATTGATGGTCAGTTTGCACCTCTGAACTTGCAGCTCAAATTGAGTTTTATGAACTGAAAATCTAAAGTATTTACATCTGTTTAGTTGGTACTTACTTTTTGCATGAATGATCTACAAATATAATTCAAGAGGAGAAGGAAAAGTACATGCAGTTAATGAGATTTGTATAAAACCCAGTGGTTTTATATGAAAAGCAATATGTATTAACGTCAATATTCAGACTTTGCTGCTAAATTGACTGATCTGGAGATAAACAAGAGAGGTTGCTGTACGGTAGTCTCTTTTATTCAGTCTGTTTTAAGAAGTTTTGATTTACGCCCATCCATTATAAATCTGTTTCTTCACTAGTGCTGTAGCTCTCTGTTGATGCTGACTGGACTGTTCAGAAGAGGCACTTCATTCTGTCTGTGGATATTAGTAGTGGTAACAGACTGGAAGAACATGCCAAAAGATAGCCAAAAAACATTCTTTTTCTCTCTAGGAAGAATATAGAAGTAGTGCATTCTTTTTCTCTCTTGTTAGCAAGAACGTTTGGTTAGGAATAACCTCTTTGTTTTGAATTCGTGGCACTTTGAGAAAAACATGTTTGATGAATGTGTTCAATGGAATGTTTGCATGTTTCCAAGTATCATCTGAGGACACGGCTGTGACAGTAGTGATGTCCAAATACAGGTGAACTTGAAGCATTGCATGTGCTTAGAAAATCAGGCTGCCCTCAGGAATTTTGGATTAGATTAATACCTTGTATACGGGAAGCTAAAAAGTATTAAATAATATTATTCTTGCTTAGTTTTCAAGTTCGAGAATCATTACTGTAAATTTTTAAGACATAGCAGTCAACTACACAGGTCTCTTTTGTGGGTTGCTATTTCTTACTTATTTTTGCTTCTGCAAACTTCAGAGGTGGAAACTACTGTTTTAATTATTTCTTTTAAGTTCCAGGACAAAAATATAAAATTGTCAGCTTCATACCTCTGTCCTGCCTTTAGTAAACACTGTGGGCTTCCTCTTTTGTCCACCCTTCCTGAAAGTTGGACCTTTCTCAGCCTGGTGCCACTGAATCCACAAACCTCATTCAGTGTTGCACCTGCAAGCAGGTTAAAGTCCAAATGCCACAAGCAATTCCAGAGAGGCTGGCAGAAACAAAATATTTATGACAAGAATAACAGCATGTGGGAATTGGTTATGGTGGCTGCAGTTCAGACCGCATTATAAATCAAACTGTAGTACTGCAGGCATGTAGGCTGGCTCCTGCTTTGAGCCTCCTTTTTTGTGTAAGGGAGAACTTATTAAAAGTGAGAAGTGCCACTTTTCTGCTTCCCCCAAGCCAGCTGTGGGCTGTACCCAGTGGCTGGAGAATTCAGTGCTTAGCTGTGTATTATCATGCTCACTCTGCAGATAGGGAAGTCTGTAGTCACTCTGTTGGACAGTTTTACTTCGTAAGTGTTAAATGCTCTATTGTAAGTTCAAAAAATAACTGAAATAATGCATTAAAAAAAATAGTATTCCAGGGAAGAAAAGAAACTTTGTTTCTGATTAGGGCTAGGAGATCAGAGTCTTACCATCTTGACTTAACCTAGAAGGCTGTGTAAACATGATTTGCAAATGGTAAGGCATGTGTCCTTCCCTCACAAGTAACTATCAGTTTTGTGTATATATGTATATGTATTTGTGTGTGTGTGTAAAAAGTAAAGGATTATTGACAGAAAATACATTGCAGCTGAAAAATTTCCTGAATCTGGGAGTGGGTATAAATTTCCTGGTTTAGGGAGGGTATAAAAAACAGCCCTTGTCTAAAGCACACTGTGTGACTTTTTGCCCTGTCAGTGGCAACATCTGTAGGGAAACTGTTGCAGGCTTTCTCCGTCTTCTGAGGGATTCTCAACTGCTTGAGTTATTTGGCATTGCAGGGCAGCACAAGACCATACTATAACAGGTGCTGGAGGCGACTATGCAGTGTCAGGTTTTTTTCTTCATTGATTATGAAATGTAGGTTCCATTTTTAGTGCTTCCTTTTTATCCTCCGTTTATACCAGATTAGGCTGTGGCTGTGCAAGATAGTGCACACATGGTGAGCTACTGTGCTTTGATTTGGGAGCTAATTTCTAATTGAGAATGGTTACTTCAGTTGCTCAGTTTTGACAGGCTATGCCTACCTGCCTCAGCTTAGAGGCATAAGGCTGTAAACTAAAACATAATGAAGAGAAAGTTCTTTCAGGGGAATGTGATGCAGTTGTTTTCCCCACCACGATATTCACAAAATTAAGTTGTGCTGACAAACTGTACTGTATTTTTGCATGCATTGTTTTGAAAACTGTCTTGCTACTTGTTACTTTGGCCTGTTCTGGCTTTGCTCAAGGGTTTTCTCCTCCCTGCTTCTCTTTCTGAAGAATCTTTGGGTCTCCCTGTTTAAAAACCTTTCACTAAGTGTAACAGAACTTCCATAATTATGGTGTCTGTGTTGCTGCTTTTAGTCTAGACCGATACCAGCTTTGTCTGTTGTATGGCAAGTGGTTTTTTGCAAGTATAGTGAAGTGTCTCTGTGGAACAATTTGACATGGTCTTTTAATGTGATTTTTAGCTCACCTCTTTCTGACTTTTTCTCTCATTGCTTCTCTTTTCGGTTCACATACACTATTTAAAAAAAAGTCCTCCTGTGGATTTATATGCCATGGTTGTTTTTATTCCATACCAAGCTTGAGTTCCCCCCTGCATTGGGACCCTCTCTATTTGCAGTGAGGAGTTTGACTAAATGACTACGTTTGTAGCCCTTGGTTGTCATCCTTTGCCAAGGATCTGTTAAAAAGTGTAACGAGTTCTCCTACAGCTGCTGCAAAACAGTGTCTTGGCACAGCACCCTTCTACCCACTAACTAAAATTCCAGACCCTGCAAAGTGTGTCTCTAGATGAGTGGGTGAGTGGAGAAACAGTGAGATTATGGTTTCACTGTGGAAATATTCTGAACCACTGGGGCTGAACCAGGTCCTTGGTCTATAGTGGATTCTGTACCTTTGTTATTTGCTTGTGCCTTTGAATAGAAACAGCTGGATTGAATCACATTTTGGGCATTGTTATCAAGCTGGTGACTCACAGGCTGTTCCTCAGTGTTTGAGGGACACAGTTATGTTCTCTGATTGCCACTTACAAGAGGGATATACAAATTGCATTTTCGTGTTCTCAAGTAACTTTGCTATCTCTTGGCCCACAATCTCAGCTCCATCATGGATACTGCAGTTATGTCTCCTATTCTTTCCTTTTTTTCCTGTTCTTCAGTCTTCATCTTCCACCTCCTCAGCACCAGTGTCAGTTATAGGTTAGGAAACAGTGGCTTTAATTTAAAATTTGTGTAATTAAAGCTCCCCCATAAAAGTTTATTTTGGGAGTACTATTGTCTTCAGTTTAAAAAATCTTAACAAAGAGGCAATTGCAGATCCAGTTATAACCAGTTTAAGCATTTATTTTCTGTCAGGCCAGATGGAAAGAATAGTTGAATGTTTTTGTACATTGTGATAGGTGTGTTTGTGTGTTCTGAGGTAATGAGAGCCTTTGATCTCACTCTGTGTGAGGCAGGCTGCAGTCAGATGTTCCATGTCTGGCTACTGCTGTAAACCTCTTGCTTATTATTTTCTTGTGATTTATTCTGGCACAAATGAGGTTTTTTTTGGGGGGGGGATGGTGTATGGGGTGAGAGAGGAAAAAAGACAAAATACTAGTGCTTATCTGTCATGCTGTGGCTAGGACATTTAGGGAGGGAGTCTCTCTGGACTAGATTGTCAAATGGGATAGGTCAGTTTTAAGAGCCAGGTAAAAATGGCTGGAACTAAGCTCTTCATGGGTAAGTTTTGAAAGCTGGACTTGAGAAGTTTTGAGTGGTATGGTTTGAAAAGAAGGTCAGGGTGAGGAAAGTAGTTGGCCATGTGTCTCTTAATTGCAAGGCAGTCTTATGCATTGAACTGACTGGAGGTATGGATATGGCAATCCATATTCCCAATGTAAATAAGGAGAAACTTCCAGCTGTCTAATTTTACTGTATTTAGAAAATTGGGGCTTTCCTGCAGCCTTAGATTACAGAGGTAAGTGACTAATGTCTATGTTCTGTCTTTGTGAAAGTAGTTTCAAAAGGATTGCACATGCTGTTCTGTTGCTTGGGCAGAAAATGGTGGTATTACTTTCATTAGTAGCTAGTAATTACTAAGATGCTAAATATTTTACAGATGTTGAAGTACTGCTGCATAATACTAGTGTAAATGCCAATATATAGCTTTCCTTGATTTTGAAATTAAGGCAACTGCTATCTTTTCTTATTCTGTTGGAAATGGAATCTAAAAACAAGTAAATACTACAGAAATATCAATATTTGGGAGCAAAATCTGACTGAAAGTGGATCATTTGTGGTGTTGTGTGTTGCAAATCCTTTGCAAGTCTTGCATGATGCTATCTATATTAAATGTTCATTATCCTGAGGAGGTTACAGAGGTGATTTCTGGATTGCAAGGTCACTGTCTTACAAAATGTAACATGAGAGCCAGCATCTGTGACAGTTGACACGGTAAAGTACTACTTCCCCCCACCCTGTTCTTTTAATGATAGACAATATTCTCTAAGCTTGCAGGCTGGGGATTTTACCTTTGCATTTCTAGACCTGAATTCCAGCCTGACTTGAAGTCGCATAACTGGTCTTTTTTTTCTCCTCCCTTTTGTTTTCTTTAGATGATAGCACTGAATGCCAAACTGCATCAAAGAAAGAAGAACAAAATGACAAAGAAAAGAAAGATGAAGAAGAGACTCCCCTGCCCACTTACAGGGCCAAATCGATTGTTGAGAGTTGGGTGTGGGGTAAACAACCAGGTATTACAGCTGTTTTGATCTTTTCACTGACATTACATGTTCTGTATTGATCATTACTTTTGTAGCATCAGGAAGTATTTCTAGCAAATGTACTTGTTGACAGATGCATCTGCTAGGTTAGTGAAATAAGTTGATATTGGTTAACTGTGATTGAAATTAAACATTTGCTGTAATTAATTTCAGATTTAATTAGACTCTTGACTTGAAGAGTCAATTTCCACTTTTCAGGCTGCTTGAAGGAATGATACACTGACTTGGAATAAATGATGTTATACAGTGAAAAGTTCCAGAATATTTCTTTTCAGTTGTAGATATTAAAAAGGAATTGCTTAGTTTTTGAATCCTGAATTTTTGCAGGCAAAAAAGGTTTAATAGGTGATTTTTCTGTTTGGTTTCATGGTCTAGTAGATAGGCTTGTGTGAATCATGGGAGGAAGGTGGAAATGGTTAGTTCAATTAACTGTTTGTCCTGACCTTTGCTGGCCGAATTGCACCTGTGGTGGCAGTGGAAATTTGGTTTGTGTGTTCCCATCTTCGTGTAGGGGTCTATAAAATACTACTTTTGATATTGAAGCCAGCTGAAGTTTGTGGCTGTTACTGTAGAGCAGCAGTTCATTGTCTAAAATTGTCCATGTTTAAAAATAGCAGATCAGAAGAAGCCTCAGTTCAGTAGTTTATTTTACAGTTCCTGGTACATGATGTTGCCTCATTCAGATGTTGGCATGTACGAACTTCAGAGACATCTGTTCTGCCACTTGTCCTTTCCCCTCACCCAGAAGCACTTGAAGATCCCTGGGAAAAGGATTATCTCTTCAGTGCCAGAATCTGCATCTGTGGAGCTGTGTTTGCTATGGGAGATTCTTGTTTCTGTTGAGCCACAGGTCAGCTGCCAGTCTGCTGTCCTCTGCTCTGTGCCAGCCTGCTTGCTCCGTTTTCTTGAGGACAGGAGGACAGATGGACTTGCTGTCACTCTGGTAGTGGTACAGAATCTTGCAGTATATCAGGAATGATAAGAATTGCCACTACAGTGGAAGAGGGAGCAAGAATTGAATGTGTTGAAGAAATGTGAGCTGAAGGTCACATTATTTATGTCTTATATTCTTACTTAATGCGTGTTGGTGAAAAGTAAAATAAAGCTATTTTACAAAATGTGAGTCTAAATGTCAAGTGTCTTACCAAATTTCTTCCAGCTGACCAAACTGTTCCGGACAAGACATGGCCTTTAAGCTCACCCCCCAGTTATTTTATACAAAATTGATAAAACAGTTTTTCAGGGAAAAAAAAAAGATGCATGTATGTTTGGAGTTTTCAGAAAGAAATAGCTGTCTTGTAGTTGCTTTTAGTGCTTCAATATAGTGTGGTTTATTGCTGCATATATGGATTCTTATTCTAGAAATAACTTGTGAAGACTTTATAATTTGTCAGAAATTTGTATTCCTTGGTCTCTGTTGCCATTTGTGCTTGAAGTTTGTATCACCTAGCTGTGACAAAAATCCTTAAACAGTGCTATGAACACACTTGCAGTTTATTTATACAAGTGTTACAGATGGCTTTTGTTCATGATTGTAGGTTGCCTTAATTTTTGTTTTGCATTTGTCAGAAATATAGCTAACAGCTGCCTTTTGAGCCATCCTAGTTTTTGGGACTTGGTAATTAATTTTGAAAAAACAATACAAAATAAGTTCCATTTTGATACTTTCTGTAAATATTTTCTAAAATGAGAACTGTTCTAAGCATTTCTTCTGTTATCCTTCAAAAAATAAACTTTTAAACATTTCCTTGTCAAAACCATGAAGAAACTTCAAAAATGGAGACTTGTTTCTTAAATATATCGTTGCTGATCAAGGAAGAACTAAAGACTTACTATGTTTTCAGCTATGGCTTATATTCCTTTACAAGTAAGGTATAATTTGGAGGCGGAGATTTGAAGTTATGTTACAAAAAGGACTGAAGAGGCATTTAAAGTTAGTGTTTCAGGTTGATACACTGAAGTACTTCTACTGAGTTTAATGATTTACAGCCTTACATTATGAAAATAGTAACTAGATATTAGACACTGTATATCTGTGTTTTTAGGAGTGCTGTAATACAATCCTCTTTTGCCAAGTGTGGAGGATCTTGCTGTTGAACTTCAACAGGCTAATCTAGGTCAGTAGGCCTTGTGACACCCCTCCCCCATGAGGGCTAGGATATTGTGAGATATTAAATGTGTTGAGAAACAGTACTTCATGTACCCCTCAGCTCCATGCCTTTTTTGTCAACCTGGCACAAGTTCAGAGAGGAAAAATGCTTTCTCTAGGTCTCATTTATGCTGAAATCACTGTGTTGTCAGAGCAGGGCAAAGAGGTCATAGTTTTTTCTTTTTTTTTTTCTTTTTTGGTGAGGGTCTTACTATTCCAAGTCCTGTAAGTATATTCCAAGTACTGTAAGGTTATGTGAGATAATATTAAATACATAAGTCATTATTTGACTTCAAGGTGTTTTTCCTTTCTCTTTTGCATCTTATTGTTCTTCCATGTTGTATTCAGCTCTTTCATGATATTGCTGTTGAACTATTTGTTTTTGACAGGAATGCTCCTTTAAAACATCTTCTGCCTATTGTATTCATACAAGCAATTCCTCTGATTCTTCCTAAAAATCCTTGTTTACTACCTTCATCAGTTTTCTTTTTTGAAGATATTTAGCTTTTCACATCTTATGTGATCTGAAGTCCAGGTGTTCAGCCTGAGGTATGGGGGAAAAAGAGGAAACCCTTTGAAGTAGTTCTTCAAAGCCTACAGAAAATAGAGCAGTATTTCATCTTCTTGGGCTTCTTAGTCATAATATGCTTAAAGTTGGCTATGTTGAGTCAAACTGTTCACAGACAGTGTTGCATCTTATTTTTCTGATACTGTTAGTACAGCTGATTTCACCAAGAAATGCTTTATAGGCGGTACTGAAGAGGCAAGGTTAAAATTAAGCATGGGACTTCAGCGCCCTTATGGAGATACCTGTCATTACCAAGTGCACTTGTATTCCTGTATTTGTTTTGTGAGGGAGGAGGAGATAGGCAGAACTTCCATCCTATAAGGGGCTTTTAATTACGTGATTAAATCTAAATTTACACTGTGTGCAGAAGTAATTAAAAAGTAATCATGGCATTGAAAGAACCCTTCTTTTAACCTTCTTTGTTGTGGTATTTTCTGCTTTTATAAAATTTCTTGATTCATACTTTCAAGTTTAGATTTAGAAATGCTGAGTCAAAGGATGAAATTTGACCTCCCCTGTTTTACATTTCTCAGAGGTCCTTCATCCCTGTATTTTCTTTTACTTTTTTGCCTTTGTATTATCATCCCATCCTGTTCCCTCTACCCCAGCTTGAAACCACTTGTCCAGCTCCAAATATCTGTTTAGTTGCTGTGTATGCCCTTAAGGAGTGTATGTGTTTGTGTATATTTTTACACAGACAGGAATTAAAGTTCTTGCTGTGTTGTTCTGTGTGTAAATATTAAACATCAATTTAAACAAGTTTTGCTGATGATCTGGAACGTTGAAAATTATAGAATTATAGAGTATGCTGAGTTGGAAGGGACCCATGAGGATTGTTGAGTCCAACTCTGGGCCCTACCCAGGACACCCCAAGTCACACCATGAGCCTGAGAGCATTGTCCAAACCCTTCTTGAACTCTGTCAGGCTGGTGCTGTGACCACTGCCCTGGGGAGACTGTTCAGTGCCCAGCCACCCTCTGGGGGAAGAACTTTTTCATGATATCCAACCTAAACCTCCCCTGACTCAGCTCTATCCCATATCCTTGGGTCCTGTCACTGGTCACAAGACTGAAGGACTGGTTCTTGCCCCTCCTCTCCCCCTCACAAAGATGTTGAAGGCCACAGTGAGGTCTCGCCTCAGTCTCCTCCAGGCTGAACAAGCCAGGTGTCCTCAGCTGCTTCTCATAAGGCTTCCCCTCCAGACCCTTCACCATCCTCCTGCACCCAGCCCCATAATGAGATGCAGTCTCGATGCACATGCAGCTGATCAATATTTCTCCTGCTGAATACTAGTAAGGGAAGTCTGATGATGGTCATCTTTTGAACAGGGGAGCAAACAGTGGAAAGCTGAAAGCTAAATGCCCTTCAGGCATTATATTCTTTGATGGTGCTAAATAACTTTAAAACCCTATTTAGGTTTTATTTCTGAAGGAAATTATGTGTATGTGATTACATTTTTGTCCTTCCCTCTAACTTTTGCATTTGTTCATTCTAGAGGTTTGAAGGGTCATTAGAAGCCTGTTAAGCCAAGCCAACTGCATTCTTTATCTCCTCTTTGTCCATTGGAAATAGTGTGTAGTGGAAGGGGAAAGAGAAGACAAAATACAAAATCCTCTAGGAAATTAGAGCACATTAGTTCTGCTGGTGACAGGAATGTGTACTCATTATAACAGTAGAGTCTTGCCAAAATCAGCTTGAAATGTGTTTCCAAGTCTGAAATTGCTCCACGCTGTAACATCTATATTTGCTCTTACTAACATTTGTGAGTCAACCTTGAAGCATTTCAGTCTGATATTGGCATTTTTAAGGCATCTAATTTACCTATCAGAAGCCTGTGGCATTCCCTAAAAGGGCTAATGAAATGAGCGTTAAGAAACCACTTAGTATGTTAACTTGCTTCTTTGTGCTGCTAAAACTGGAGCAAACATGCCTTTGGACAGGCTGCCTGTCTTAGGCTCATGTCAGGTTAGTGTTCTGGCTGTGGCTGAGATGGTTTAAGAAGCTGCGTTTTTCAGCTGTTTGTTTTCCCCCGTTTTGCTCAAATATCTAAATAACATGTCACTTCTTAACACCGTTCTGTCAAATAGGCTGGGTTAAACAATTGCAGTGTTTTCCCTCCTAATGCAGAGACCTTTGGGCAGGAGGGATTAAGAAGTGAAGGTGTGTAGTTGTGTTGTTTGCGGAGGGGAGGGAGAGACGTGATAAATTTTAACAGAAGAGGGTGAAACCCGTGCCTGTCTCTACTGCAGCCAGCAGCACAGCTATCTGTAGCTTCCTGTTAATAAGTATTCTGCTGGTGGTGGTTTGAGAATTTAAACTGGAATGATGTGACTCCAACTCCTACAGTGCAGGTGCAGATTAGGTAAAAAATAGTCTCCACCCTTCATAGAATAACTGGCAAAGCACAGCATTGCAAAGGATGGTTAGCATCAAGGGCTGGTGTAGTGACATATGAACAGTTTTGTTTAAAGAGCTCCCTGTAACCTTCTCAGATGAAATTTGAATCGTTGCTATTAATAAGCTATTCTCTCATTAGACTGTTCAGTTCATTGGTAACAAGTGTTGTGCAGATTTGAGGGTTTATTGAAATGAGTTTCACTGGGTTTTTTCCCAGATGTATTTAAATTTTTTGAAAGATTAACTAGATTTTTTGTAAAGATAAATTTACTTATGGAATAAGAGAAAATTCAAAGTGAGGAAGCATACAGATATATCTCACTTAAAAATAGTGTTACTTTTAATAAAACAAGACAGTCATTGGTTTAGTTTTTAGATGTCTGAGTTACAAGGATACTGTAACCTGTTCCAGCCTTTACTACACTTTGTATATGAACTTTGTTTTGCATTCTTGAAATACTATAGAAGTTTGTATAAAATATTTATGAGCAGAATTATTTAATTTTGGTAGAAGGCCTTCCTAAAATTGTAGCCATTTGTGATTGTGAAGGCACATCCTTCTCCCCCTGACATCACTGAAGCATGTCAAACCCTAAAGCTTAACAGGGCAATTCTGCTGGCAAGAAATTTATCTTTCTTAATTGATGTAACATCTGGATATCATTGCATCTGATCGAAAGTGGTTTGAAAGGTGTGCAGTTGTTGACTTTTCAGGGAAAGTTTCAGGTAAAGTAATTGCTGGAGGATTGGTGGATAGGTAGTGTCTGCTTGTCCGAAGTGTTTCTTTCTAATAATCCCTATGATGGATGTTTCGTAACTGTGTTGTTTTGAAATGAAGGGCTTTTTCACCCAAGTCTTCAACTCCCAGAAACAATTTTAGAGGGTTTCCACACTTAGGTAACTTGCCAGGCAGGAATGAAGGATGAATGCTATAGCTCTGTATTACTTGACAGAGTCTACTGAGTCTATTACCCAGTGCTTGTTTTCTGTAGCACCAAACGTAAGTGTTAAAGTGCCTACTTTTTTCTTCATTGACTATTTATTTACTTCTCTTATTGCTAAATGAGACCATAATTCAGGAAATGAATCTGCAGGATAAAATCATTTGTCAAAACCAACAGTGTTAAGCAAAATGTCTTAGTGAATAAGAGAGCATGGTCATTTTGTACTTCGCTGTTGTAGCTTGGTGCTTTTTAGAGGTTGGTAGGACTTTCATGTTCAGGAAGAGCAGAAAAAAGTCCTGATTTTTATGTCTTTGGATGGTTTACTTAGAGGGATCATGAGGATTGTCCGTATTGGCTGTGTTCTATTGTGGTACTCTGAAGTATGCACTCCAATTTTTTGGTGTTTTTGCTTGCAAAATAAAGATTAAGGCACATCTAAGATGACAGCAGCAGCCTCAGAACATGTGGTCTATATTCTGTGGAATCTTCTGCTTTAGTGTTCTCAGTAGTGCTAACACTGTAACGGAGATTTTTTTTTTTCCCCTCAAAATTGTATTTAATGAAACACAATTTCATTTGTATCAACCCAAAGCTTTAGACTGGCTATTGATATATAGATACAGAGTAAACTGCTATGTGGCTGTAATGTTAGGTGACAATTATGAAAGCCAAACCAAAGAAATCAAACATTCTTTTGGTAAGCATCTGTTTTATTTATGCTTTACTTTACATTGTGATCTTGAGAAGCTGTACGTATGTAACTTGATATTCAACTGTGCTACAGAGTTCTTTGGGAAATTTTGTAGAGCTAAAATTAAGGATGGTGTGGCTTTTTGTCAAATTTCTTGTTGGTTTTGTCATATTTCTTGTTGAGTCAATGTGTGTAGTTGCCACTATTGGTTTCATCTGAGAGGACTAGATTGCAAGGAGCACTTTTTAATCTGCTCTTTCTTGTTGAAAAAATAAGTTGTCCGTCATAGTCAGGTGGAAAGATGTGAATTGCCTCAGGGAAAGGAATCTAACGCATTATGAAATGGTGAAATTTGAGTAGCAATGTTGAAAACAGGCTGGGGTGATAGCTGACAGCAAACCATAGGTGACTATGCAATGTGATCCTCGGTGGCAGAGCAGGCTGCTTGAATGCCTTCCTGGGTCCACAAAGATGTGTTGCAAAATGGAGACAAAACTTAGAAAAACTTTTTACAGTTGCAAAAAAAGTTACGCCTCATTAGATAAAATTTTTAACCATAGAGACTACCAGAAATGTGTCTAAATTTCTGTAGTTTGGAGGCACTTGTTCCAAAAAATGTCTTAGTTTTGTGTGGTTTTGGGGTTGTTTTTTAAAAATTTTTTGAAGCCAGTCCATCTTCTCACAAGCTGTTGTTACATTTGTGCAGACATACGGTTTTTTTCATGCCCCTTAGTTTAGGTGTCAGTTAAAACAAAGGTACCTCTGTGTAGCAGCCAGGCAACAAATGTGGTTGGCTTAGAGACAAGTATAGTAATGCAGTGCAGAGCAGAGTGGGGTGGCTCAGTGGTCAGACTGCTAATGAAGGCACAGAAAAGAACCCCTTTAAGAATGTACTTCGTCGATTTTTGTCCTAGGAATTAAAGCTACAGAGTATATGAAAATAGAGTTTCCAAATTTTTGTTTTAGAGTGGTTTTTTTGTTGTTGTTGGTTTTGGCACTGTACTTGTTACCATCTGTTATTAGATCACTAGGACTTTGGGCTGTTCCATACTCTCTCTGGTGAAGAGAAAGAAGAATTAATATTGTAGCGTTGGTACATAAGTCAGATCTTTTATTTGCTAATAGTTCTTGAAAGCATCTTAAATTTCTGACATTGTTTCAGAAGCGTAGCAGCTCTTGGCAGTGATCCTACAGCTTCTGAGAGCAGTTTTATAACTTCTGAGAAACTTAAGATAATATGTATCATTGCAAAATGAAAGCTTATTCTTGTGGGGACTTGCAAGGGACTTGCCTGCGCTTAAGAGAAGTCTGCTCTGAGGTTGGATGATGATAAGAATTTGCTGTCTAACTTGGTTTTTTGAAATGCATAAATATTTCCTGTGATGTTTAATTTCAGACATGAAATATGAAGGTTTAGATATCTTTAGACAAAACCAGTTTTGATGATAACCTTTGTCTAAACACCTAAGTATGATTGTATTTATGTCATACCATGTGCATTAAATACGGAAACAGGGAGTTTGGGTTCAGACTTCTGGTCAATTTACAGTTTTCAATTTATCCTTATTTTTCTTGATGCTGTATATAACAAAGATGAATGCCCATAAAATGATATCTCTCTCTGATTCTCAGACGTGAATGAATTGAAGGAGTGCCTTCAGGTACTAGTGAAGGAACAGCAAGCTCTGGCCACACAAACTGCAACAACAGCTCTCTCAGCTATGAGGCTAAAGCAGAGGCTGGTCATCCTGGAACGATATTTCATTGCTTTGAACAGAGCAGTTCTTCAGGAGAATGTCAAAGTAAAGTGGAAAAGCAGTAGTGTTCCTCTGCCTGCTGTGGATAAGAAAAGGTAGTAACACATGCATGAACAAGTTAATCCATTAGAAAAGTCACAGAAAGGTTATCAGCCTGTGAGAGCTTAATGTGATTTATTCCCCCTTGTGAAACATTAACAGTAAAGAAACTTCTTATTTCTTAAGATGGCTTTACCATATTAAGTGGTGTTATCTGCCATGCAGTCTTCCTTCTTGACTGGTACTTTCTTATAGTGTCTCTGTACTAGTAGGTTTTTATTGTAATGCATTGCTGTAGATATTAAACTTTGAGCTATAAGTATACATTTACTGAAGTATTTCTTTTGTTCTACTCAGATAGAAGGGATGGAGAAGCCTATTTGAGAAATGGTGCTAATGGGAATTACATAGTTCGAATAATATCAATATATTTTTGTCAGTAGTTGCTCAGTTAAAGCACATACATTAGAGAACACAAATACATAAAAGCAGAACATAGTTTTCCTTGGCTTGGGTGAGAAGTCATGTAATTGTGCATTTTATATGCAACTGTTTAATACAAGTACAAAAAAGCTGAACATAGTTTTCCTTAGTTTCAGTGAGAAATGATGTAATTGTACATTTTATATGCAACTGTTTCAAGAGAAGTAACTGAATAAGAAATCATCGAATTACTTTTCATGTCTGGATAGCTATCTAGACCTGAAAATAGAAAAATCTATCAGATAAGACATTAAAGAAAGTGTTCAGTAGCTGTCTGACAGAAAATGCAATTTGGCTAGGGAAATTTTTGTTAGATTGTCTCTAGCTTCAGATATGAAAGGAGAATGTAAGTAGATATCACAACTAGTTATTATGGAATTGGAGTTCTGACAAGGATATCTTTCTCTGAGTAGACTGTTCTTTTGAAATTTTTTTTCAGCTCTGATTAAAAGGAGCACTGATATGTTTAAGTTTCAGATTGCTAAAAATGCAAGCACAATTTCTTGGAAAAGTCCTAAGCAGTTCACTTTCTTTGTAATGTCACAACAAGCCAAAATAAGCTTGGTGGTTCAGTATTGGAAGCAGGAGGAAATCTCCTGTTGCTGACTGCAAAGGGAAGCTTACTTAAATGAAAGTGATTGTCTGTATGAAAAGAGAAGTTAACAGATACGTATGTGAGTCCAGTGGATATGACCAAAAGTTGAAGTTCTCTCTCTTCCTTACATGCATCATCAGTACAGAAGCTGCAAAGAGAGATTTCTGGCATTGACCCTTGAATAGAAAGATAAATGACAAAATGGGTGGAATTAATTATCAATAATTAATTTTAAAAAGTCTGTAAACTTAGTTTATGCAGTCCAAACTAACTAAAAATATAGACTTCCCAACTAACTCATTAGTACATGTAGTACCTTATGTTTGTGTATTTTGAGTAAAGCATCATAATTTTACTTTGAGTAGCCATGGGCATGTTTTGGATGGCAGTCTGTTATGCCAGTCTGGTTTATACTTTTCTCTGTGAAGCTTTTTGGTATGGGACATTGAATTGGTTCTTCGAAGTGGTTGGAGTTGAGTTTTGGTTGCTGACATTTTGATACTGTTCACCCTAATTCTCAAGACACAGTTCCGCTTCTTTACAAATAGAAATTGTCTAATTGTATATGCATGCATATGGCTGAATTATAAAATCATTGAATATATAGGTTATGCAAAATAATTTAAATATAAATATATTATTATAATAGAAATTGTATTTAAACTATTCATACGTAATTTTATTTAGCTCAAGACCTGTAGGCAAAGGTGTAGAAGGACTTGCACGTGTTGGATCCCGAGCAGCACTTTCATTTGCATTTGCTTTCCTTCGTAGAGCCTGGAGGTCAGGTAGGTCTACTCTTGAGCATATTGCAAATATTTTTCATTTGAAGCCAGGTGACTCATTAAAGCGTGTGTGTGTTAAATATTTGCATAGAACTATAAATTTAAAAAGGATGGATTTGCATAATTGCATTTATGTATACTGCACCCAGCAACGTTGATGCTGATTGAAGCCATCCAAGCCAGTATCAATGTTATGTTTCTGGGATATTTTATGCTTAGGAAGGTAAATCGGGGTTTCATGAAAAGCATGTATTTTTAATGCGAGATTTCAGAAAAATTAGATTTATTCTTCAGACAAGGTCAAGCCACTATATTATTACATCATAGTAGCAGCTTAGATAAAGTTTTGAGTGTGAAACTCGTATTTAGTTTGTGTACTTGTCAGCAGTTGTCAAATTACAGAGGTTGGCAGAATTGTCACCTGTGCTGCTTAACCTGCCTGTCTCGGTCTGCACTGTTTGGTCAGCTGGCAGGTGTGGGCTTGCTCTGCCCAGCCAGCCCTACTTCTCCTCTTTTCTCAGTGCCTGTATAGTGGAATGAGCTGGTTTGGGTTTTCACCTTTCTGAATTTTGTTTTTCTTTTGGTGAAGATTTCTTTAGAATCTTGCAGTCAAATGTTCATGTGAAAACTAAGAACTTTGTAAGAAGTAACTTTTATCTTGTGTTGAAAAAAGGCTCCACAAAATATTGTGTACAACAATTTTATTATAACTTCTCTAAAAATGGGAATGTACATGCTGTTGCTGTGTTCCTTAGGTGAAGATGCAGACTTGTGCAGTGAATTGTTACAGGAATCACTTGATGCACTGAGAGCTCTACCAGAGGCATCCCTTTTTGATGAAGGGACTGTATCTTCTGTGTGGCTGGAAGTGGTAGAAAGAGCTACTAAATTCCTAAGGTCTGTTGTGACTGGGTAAGTTTCTTTTTTTGAGCTGTTAAATGGCAAGCTTGCATCTCTCAGAAGCTGGTGGTATAAACATGATCTATAGAAAATTGGAAAGATTTCATTGCTTTTCTAATGTTGTTATACAAGCAAGCAAAAAATTAATGAACTATTGAAATGATGCTCTTTAAATATGATTTAATGATTTTAGCTGCTTAAGAAAAATCTGAATTGGAATATTCTGAATCACTGCATGAAGACTTACCCAAAAAATTGTGGTTTACTAATGTAATCATATACACAGAACAATGCTTTGGTAATAGTGTGTAGGTGCACACTTAATTGTACTTTTCAACTTTACTGAAGTAATGCAGATTTCTGTGCGTGAGGGAAAATAAACTCATGTTGGACTTGTAACAGTCGCCCGCTCTTCCCTGTTATTTAAGTAGTCTTCAAGTTACCTTTTCACAGTAGTTACTAGAAATTGTCTTTTCACTACTGGAACTATGTCTTTAAGGTGAATATTATAAAACCTATTTGAATTTCACCTGTGAAAAATGTTTTTCATATTCTTAGCATATTAAATAGAATTGTAGATAGATGGTGAAGCTTGGGGCATTTTTAAAGCCTAGCTGCCCCACTAAAGCTTGATCTGGTTTGGAATGTGTGTGGGCTTTTCTTCTCAGCTGCTTTCATCACCACTTTATATTTTTCTGTAAGTTTAGTGGTTCCTGAAATGCTGTAGATGCTTTTGGTAAGCAATTACCTAGTATTTCCTAATGTATATTGTTTGACTTTTAAATAGAGATGTGCATGGAGCTCCCAGTACGAAAGGGCCAGGCAACATTCCTTTGCAAGACCAGCACTTGGCACTTGCCATTTTGCTTGAACTGGCAGTGCAGAGGGGGACATTAAGGTGAGAAGTGCAAGCACTCTGATTTTTAACCATCACCGTCTGTTGGAATCGGCTGAACAGTCTTCAGTTTTCATGGATTTGGGTTTAATGTCATAATTGTGGTTCAAAGCATATGAACTTTTCACTAATGCAGTGGAGATTCAGATCTAATACTATCTAGATTGCAAAATCCATGTCTTATGTTTTGTTAATCTGTTTAAACCAGAAAGCCCTGACATCTGATTGTGCTAGACTTCAAAGTGTAGAAAGTGAATTGTATGGATAACCTAACCCAGTGTTTTTAGAAATGCTTAATAATGGAAAATGTTGATTCCCTCTTTCAGCCAAATGTTGTCTGCAGTTATGTTGCTGCTTCAACTTTGGGATAATGGAACAAGGGAAACGGATAATGAACGATCTGCACAGGGAACAAGTGCACCCCTTCTGCCTTTGCTACAAAGATTTCAGAGTATAATATGTAATAAAGACATGCCCAATACTGAGGAAGAGATTCAGGTACTTATTCTTGGATTATTTGGAAGAGGCATTGTGCTGGAATCAAATTTCATTTGTCTAGCTAAAATAATCATAAAATTATCCAAACAAAATTAGCAGTGGTGTTTTCCATGTAAGATGTATGCCACAGTCATTTGGTTTTTGTGGGAGCATTTGAGTTTCTTGAGGTAGGGGGAAGAATGTCACAGCATGGTTAGAGGTATGCATTGTGTTTCATAGTTATTGCTGTTGTGATAATGAGCTTAGATGTGGCTAAGTAACTTTTCTGCAGATTTGGGTTGTTTTTGTTGTGTTGAAAGTTAATTGCACTATGACTCAGTGAATATTACTGAGGTTGATAAAACACAGTAAATTAATTTCATTATGCATGTAACTTTCTATTATATCCATAGTCTGACTATTTGCTCCACATGCATGTTTCAGATTTTTCTCTAATGTAAAAAAAGCATGTGCAGAATTAATTAATTTTCTCTTACACTTGTGCAGATAGTCATCTTGTCTAAACTTTATTGTCTATCAGCATGTGTAGTCTCATAGAGATGAGAATGTTTTTCTGACTGCTCTTTTCTCTTTTCCAGCTCCTGACTTACCCTCTAAGTCCAAATGAAAGTTTTCTGAGGTATCTGACTTTGCCACAGGACAACGAGCTGGCGATTGACCTGAGACAAACAGCTGTGGTGATCATGGCCCATTTAGACCGCCTTGCCACCCCATGTATGCCTCCACAGTGTAGCTCTCCTACATCTCATAAGGTAATGGTTTGTAATATCAAATTCACTAAGATGTTTTCCCTAAAAGCATAACTGAATTTCAGAATGCAACGAAAACAGCTCCTAAAATTCTTCAAGTTCCTTTCTGATTTTCAAATCATAACCTAGAGTTCTGAAATTTGTCGTACTTGGGTAGCTTTTATTACCTCAGCCCTTTTTCGCTCAGCCTTGGAGTGCAATTTTATGGTTTATGAACCATTTTTTCTTACCACACTGACTAATTCTGGTAATTTTTGAGCTGTTCCCTGTGTTTCTCAGAGTAAATTCTCAAAACCAGACTTTATAAATGTTGGGGGTCTGACATACTAAAAAAAATACAAGAAAGAAAAAGGTTAATGCCAAACTTCCCAACTTGAAAAATCTCGGAATCTCTTAATGTAGATATTTATAGCTCATTTAGTACCACACTGAGCTGAATATGATGCGTGCAAGTCTTTATTTTTGGTATCCTCTAATTAGGCAGGTTTTATTGACTGTTGGCAGGAATGATGGTCTCAGATTTGAATATATTTGGCATATGAAGGTTTTTAAAAAATAATTGCTCTGTGCACTTTATTGAGTTGTATGTTACAAAATTTAGTACTTACAGAATTTCTTATTTCCTAGGGGTCACTGCAAGAGGTCATTGCTTGGGGATTAATAGGTTGGAAATACTATGCTAATGTGAGTGGTCCAATTCAATGTGAGGGACTGGCCAACCTTGGTGTTGTGCAGGTTGCTTGTGCAGAGAAACGTTTTCTGATACTATCTAGAAATGGAAGAGTTTATACACAAGCATATAACAGTGATACTCTGGTGAGTTTTTTATGTGTTTTTAAAAATTTGTTCTTTCCTGTATTACATATTAAGTCTGCTCCTCTAAATATTTACAATTTCTTAAGGGACTAGATGGAGACATGCTGATTTTTGTGAGCTTCTGTACTGTTGTATTTGAATTTTCAGAAATAGTGGGTTTTGTCTCTTGGTTTGATGAAATACATCTGGATTCTGTAATTTCGATCAGGCTAGGGGTTATGGATACAATGATAATTGCTTTTATTAGTGTGCTGACCTTGATAATTTCAGAAACTGGCAGATATGAAACCGATTTTACTTTAGTGATATAGCTGTGTAGTTTCTCAAACAAAAATATACTGTAATAGAAGCCTTTGTCACTAAGCCTGTAATGTTAAGATAAACACCATTTTCATATGTACTGAAGACCTTCTGAGGATGGGAACAAATAACTGCAAAGCATTGCTTTTGTCATATAGTGACCATTTTTTCTTCATGTCTTCACCTCATTAATTAGACAGCAAAGTTTTGATAAAACTTTGATAGGAAAACTGTATCTAGTTACATGATGGAAAGTATCATGATGGTAAGTTTTTGTAAGCATATTGCTTTTGCTTGGTTTGCAGGGACCACAGCTGGTGCAGAGTCTAGCTTCCAGAAATATTGTGAAGATAGCAGCACATTCAGATGGGCATCACTATCTAGCTTTGTCAGCAAATGGTGAAGTTTTCTCTTGGGGTTGTGGAGATGGTGGAAGACTAGGTCATGGGGATACAGTGTATGTATTAAAAATAATCATAACATGTATTTGCAAGTGTTACGAATTCATACTAAAAATTATTTTGTTGCATGTATATAAACAATGTTCGGCATTTGACATTTGTCTCTGTTACTGAACTGAAACAGTAACTGTTACTGAACAAAAGTTGCATTCCCTCTGCATGTTTTCTCTTATCTGGAATATTCCCAGTTCTGTATTAATGCTATTTTCTGAAATATCTGAAGGTAGAGCGTG
This sequence comes from Origma solitaria, assembly GCA_013397895.1. Lineage (NCBI taxonomy): Eukaryota > Metazoa > Chordata > Aves > Passeriformes > Acanthizidae > Origma > Origma solitaria. Next base: position 630,024 of record VZRL01000791.1, read on the forward strand.
TACTAGTGAGCGCTGTTATTAGGCCTTTTACTAATGGTTCTGTGAATCCAGAGCACATTTTCTCTGCAACACTGACTCACGTGGAGTGAGACAACAACTGAAAACGTTGGAGTGGAGTCATCATTTTTTATGCAGTCATGTTGTACATTATTCTGTTTTTCCTGGACATTACTGTCCTGCTTTTGTGTGGAAGCAGTGTTCTACAACGGTATTGTATAGGGGGTGTACATTGATTTAGAGATTTTTAAGTGTCTTCCCCCAGTGCACAATTCCCTCTGATGCAAGAGAGAGACTACAGAAAAGTTATCAGTGTCATGAAATTAATTGGAAATACAGTAATTACAGGTAGTATTTTTAACAATAGACAAATATTTTTTAAAAACATTGCATGAACTCAACTGGAAACAGAAGTTGCAGTTGTTATGCGTTCCTTCAGTTTGTATATTTCTATATTGTTTAACAATTTAAACTTAATTTTGGCTTGTAGCTCTATTTATATTTTAATGCTTCAGACTAATAATAAGACTTGCAGGTAGAATTGCAGCAATTTCTAACGAGTATGTCACACCTTTTATCAACTTCTCATCAAATCACCTTTTGTGAAATATGTCACCTCCTCTTTAAATAGTCCTCTGGAGGAGCCTAAGATGATATCTGCTTTATCTGGGAAGCAAGCTGGGAAGCATGTTGTTCATATTGCATGTGGAAGCACCTATAGTGCAGCCATTACTGCTGAGGGAGAGCTGTACACGTGGGGACGAGGAAACTATGGCAGGCTTGGTCATGGTGAGTTAGCTGATATCTTCAAATAAGTTGTTAAAGAATTGTTTAGTGTCTGTTGCTAATGATCTTTCATCCCACGTAAAACTGATTTGTGAACCTTATGTGACTTCATGTGAATTGAAATAATTATGGGAGGGATTGTCTCAAACCCAATAAATTCCTATGAGTTATCTGGAAGTAAGCAATTGGATGGAGAAGAAAAATCTGCTGTGTTCTCTGTTCCTTGTGAAACTAAGACTGTTTCATGGGTTAAATCCTTGTTGTATGTCTCAGAAACTGTATGGGAGCTTAGTCATGATACTCAAATCTGAAAACAAAACTAAACAACACCACCCTACACCCACATAACAAAATGTCCAAAAACAAAACAAGCCAAAAAACCAAACAAAAGAACCTGTCAGGACTTCTGGGTTTTGCTTCTGACAGAACTACTTTGTTTTGAAGGTTCCAGTGAAGATCAGACCATTCCAATGCTGGTCACAGGGCTGAAAGGACTTAAAGTTATTGATGTGTCGTGTGGGAGTGGAGATGCTCAGACTCTTGCAGTTACTGAAAATGGTTAGTAGCAACCAAAACTTTAAGTAAGCTTACCTTCCTTCCTTTTTCTCTGAATGTACTTATACTGCAGGTATGCTTAATTTTTGAATTCTGTTAGAATTTGAAGCTGAAATTCCTTCTGGGGAAATAAGTATGTACATTTATACATTTTGCACATAATGTTGCAGATATATTTCCATGCATAGATATGCAGTATGTTCCTTATGAATATGCAAATATATTGATTTACGGTATATATATATTTAAAATAGCCATGTAAATGTATAATGGACACACAAAATAATGCATATACTTGCATGTATCTAAATTTTATTGATTAGCATATAAGTGCAAGTATCTCATGTTGTCACAAGAGCCAGAATTCAGAATAGAGCTGTCTCTGTTAACCCTTTGGAAGTGTCCAAGAGAAGCTGCATGGAAGTTCATCTTTCCAGCATCCCTGACCGAGTTGCCTAGAATGAGATAGATTCAAAACCTGCATTTCATTGTGTGAGGTTAAGCCCCAAAGTCATCTCTTAGAAAGCAGATAGTTCTTGGAAGCTAGTTGTTCCTTTGAAATATAGCTGGCTAAAATAATGTGCATTATTTAGAAACTGAAGCATTTGCTCATACAGGAAATGGAAACCCATTTTTATCCTTTTTTTTTCTCTTGGTCTCTGCTGTGCATGCTTCCATTGTTTATCAGAGTACTTTAGGGACTAGCTTATGCAAGTAGGGAACACAAATGGATCTGAATGTAAAACAAGACTTTTGGCATGCGTGGGTTTGCCCTTCTTGAGCCATAGTTTTATTTACTGCAGGTGCAGAATGGCTTGACTATTTCTAAGTTCCTACATGAGGACTTAAATTTGGTAGTGTATTTCAAAAGACAGACATGGTGATTTCATTACATTTTGAGAAATGCTTGAACGATATAAACTGAAAATAAAAATAGGTTTCACAGACAATTTGGCCATTTGATGTGGACAACATTTTGTAAATTCTTACAAATAATAAAAGCAATTTTTAACTTGCTTGATTTACAGTAAATCCTATGCTTCATATATTTGTAAGAAGCACTTCCCATACACTGATAGATTTTCAATGCATGTTATATGTTGCAGTTTTTATGTGTAGTTTTGTCAACATGAAAACTTTTCAAATGTTATTCTTATGGTCACAAACAGAAATTAATTTGTAACTTCTATTCTTAAAATACAATTTAAATTTGTGCTTATTATAGAACCTCAGATTTTTAAGAACTTTTTTGTTTAAACAGATGACTTAATTACATGAAAAAGTGGTGCAATTATTTTTTGTTTTCTTTCTTCTGATTTAAAGGCCAGGTGTGGTCTTGGGGTGATGGAGACTATGGAAAACTGGGAAGAGGAGGTAGTGATGGTTGCAAGACTCCCAAGCTGATAGAAAAACTTCAAGATCTGGACATTGTGAAAGTACGCTGTGGGAGTCAGTTTTCTATTGCTTTAACCAAAGATGGCCAGGTCTACACCTGGGGTAAAGGTGACAATCAGAGACTTGGGCATGGAACAGAAGAGCATGTTCGATATCCCAAACTGCTGGAAGGCTTGAAAGGTAATCATGAGTGCTGGAAATATTTAAAAAATCGTTTTGCTGCTGTTGGAGTTTTTTATGGGACGCAAATGAACTCATCTTAAAGAGTGATGATATCATTTACTCTGTCATATTTTATGCTGGTAGCATTGAAAAAGGTAATAGTACGCATTCCCATCACTTCTGCATTTACAGCTGCAAGATTTTAGCAGACTTAAAGATACTGGTAGGGCTACTTAGAATGCTGCCTGTCTTGTGTTCTCTTTATTATTGCTCATCTTTTATTGGGGTCACAGAAATGCTTTTTTAAAGCATGTGTATGGATTATCGTGCAAATAAATATATATATATATAAAATACATGCTTAGATTAAGGCAGGTGAATGGAGTAAATGAAAACAGCAGACAACAAAAAATGTCACTCAAGTTGTGTTTGTGCCAATACTTTTGACTCGTTTGTAACAGTGAAAGTTACTTCTTCCATTTGTGAGACACCTGAGGTTCTGTAAGGGAAGGTGAGGAAGAAACGTTTTTTATTGCTCTGTCTTTCCTTTAAATAGTTATTCATTGATGTCGAATGATCTGAGAATAACTTCTGAACTAGTGACTGCAAATAACTTTATAGTCTCTCATCGTAGATGGGGAGATCTTTAATAAATCTTAAAAGTTTAAGTAGAAGGGACACAGAGTAGAACATCTTTTTAAACTTGTAAACTTTTGTACTTACCAATCTCTCGGTTTATGCTTTGCCGTACTTTTCCAATCTGCTACTGAGGCAAAAATGAGACTCTTGACAGCCATAATATAATATGTTCCTAGTTAAGCATGGTTGTAATTAGCGGAGTTTTCCTCACCTCTGCTCATTTTTCTGTCAATGATTGTAATATTTAAGTTATATTTTCAATATATAACTTTTCCTAAAGGGAAGAAAGTGATAGATGTGGCAGCTGGATCTACTCATTGTTTAGCACTGACTGAAGATAGTGAAGTGCACAGCTGGGGAAGCAATGATCAATGTCAGCATTTTGATACTTTGCGTATCACGAAACCAGAGCCTGCAGCTCTCCCAGGATTAGACACAAAGCATATCGTTGGAATTGCTTGTGGACCTGCTCAGGTAGGTTTTATTTTTGAATTATTTGGTTTTACCTCCCACTGAGGTTAGTTCTGTGTTCTAATCCTGGTCTGTCTTCTGTGCTTGTGTGACTTTCTGTATTCTTATTTCTTATTCTGAATAAATGAAGGCTTTGGAACAACTTTGGTTGTTCTGCCAAAAAGAGGTGATTAGCTTTCCCTCTGATGAATATTTTGAGAAGCAGGTACCCGTTTTGTTTGGTCTGGTACAGCAATTGAGGAGTTCTCAGCAGGATGTTTCCTGTGACAAAAATAATGAGATATCTGGACTGGGTATGACAACACACTGGAAATTGTGATAAGAGTTCTGGATTGGTAGGTTTTTATGTATGTTTGCAAAGATGCAAGTAGAGCATTCTCTTTAACAGTTTTGCTGGCGTTATTTCCATGTCATCTATTGCTGTTTGAAGGCAGATTTAGTTTAACACTCCTATCTGTAATCAGTGTCATATTTAGCAAAGAACTAGCTGGAACTTTGCATATTGTTTCCATTTACAGAGTTTTGCCTGGTCATCATGTTCAGAGTGGTCAATAGGCTTGCGGGTGCCTTTTGTGGTGGATGTTTGCCCCATGACATTTGAGCAGCTGGATCTGTTACTGAGACAAGTGACTGAGGGAATGGATGGATCCTCTGACTGGCCCCCTCCTCAGGAAAAGGAGTGTATGGCTGTGGCAACGTTAAACCTTCTAAGACTTCAGGTACCTTCAATTTCTCACACACTGTGCACTCATTGAGATAAATGTTTTCACTGAGTTGCTTGGATGGAAACAGTGACCTTTAATGTGCCTTAAAACACTTCCATTGATGGGAAAAAGTGAAATAACTACCCTATAATTTTATAGTCTTTGGAATGTGGCATCTAGTGGTTGTTTTTTTTTCTTCTTAACAGCTTCTGGGTTTCATTAAGAGTGAACTATAAAAACAATATCTAAATGGATTAAGCCTTGTATACTTAGAGATTTTGAGCATTTTTATGAATTTTAGATAGCATTTTTAAAAATGAGTGACCTTTTTGTTGTGTCTGACCATCACTGAAAATGTGCTGTTTTTCCTAGCATAATGTAGTGATCCAGAAACAATTTAGGTTATTCTTTAGATTTGCTTCAAAACTTTGGGGCTTATAGCTACCATATGTAATCTTTTAGTATTGGTTTCAATTCAGTATGTGGGCAAGCCAGCATTTCCCTGTAACTTTACAGATTTGCAGGTCAAAGTTTATATCCTGGTCACTGGATTTACTCACTTGCTCCAGGATTGACGTCCCCCCATCTCCACCAAGTTCAGATGTTAATTAAAATTTGCCTCTTTTTTTTCTCCCCTTTTTCTCAGCTTCATGCTGCCATCAGTCATCAAGTGGATCCAGAATGCCTTGGCTTGGGCCTGGGCGGTATCCTGCTCAACAGCCTGAAGCAGACAGTGGTAACCTTGGCAAGCAACGCTGGGGTTCTCAACACTGTGCAGTCGGCGGCTCAGGCAGTGCTGCAGAGTGGCTGGTCTGTGTTGCTCCCCACAGCAGAGGAGCGAGCCAGGGCACTCTCAGCACTCCTGCCCAGTGCAGGTTGGTCCTCAGATTGAAGCCTCTTTGTTTGGTCCTTGTATTTTGACTGCATTAATAGCTTCTTCCACTTTCAGTTTCAGGAAATGAAATGAATGTCAGCCCAGGACGCAGATTTATGATTGACCTCTTGGTGGGCAGCTTGATGGCTGATGGAGGCTTAGAGTCTGCACTAAACGCTGCTATTACTGCAGAAATTCAGGTGTGTTTCATCAGCTTTGCTGTTCAGGCTCTTCTGCAGGGCACTGGATTTGTTGCTTTTATAAATACAGAGTAAACATGCCTTCAGCTGTGAACTGTGCAGCAGCTACTGGCATGTGTCCACCATGGTTTTGTGGCGTTTCTTTACTCTTTCTTACCTTCATTATCCTCATCTCTCCCTTTGCTTTTCTTTTTATAATACAATGGTTTTAAAAAAAGTGTGCCCATGTGGTTGTTACAGAATACACAATACACATTTTGTCTGGTGGGAATTGTTTAATTTCTGCCATAGGTAAAAGTAACTTGATCCTGTTACCATGAATACTTGTTAGCAAAAAGTTTCATAATCATAGTGGAACCTTGTGTCTTTTCTTTAACTTGATTTATTCTTTTTAGGATATTGAAGCAAAAAAAGAAGCACAGAAAGAAAAAGAAATTGATGAACAAGAAGCAAATGCATCAACACTTCATAGGAGCAGAACTCCATTGGACAAAGACCTTATTAATACTGGAATCTATGAATCTGCAGGAAAACAAAGTTTACCATTAGTTCAGTTAATTCAGCAGTTACTAAGGTAATTGCTTTGAATTTGGCTTTTACTTTTATACAGAAGATGTATTTAGATGTTCTGTGAACTAGTCAGCTAAAGAATGATTAATTTTGGTTAGCAAATAGTCTTCTGCTAGCATTTTTACCTCCTCAGAATTCAAAATATTGAGCATTCTCCTAGCTTATCTGTAGTTCTGCTATGTTATGTTTGCTAAGGAGCAATGTTCTATACTTAATTACCCAGTTTTAGAAAGACTGCCTTGCTTTTATGGATTTTGGTACTTCTTCTCCAGAAGAAGTATCTGAAAGTTTCTGTACCAAATATAGGACAGATATTTAAAAGCCTGTCCTTACAAAGTGTGAGAATCACCACAGATTTATTTAGAACTGAATATTTTGTCCTATTTATTTAGAACTGCCTCAAGGAGACTGTAAGTGGGGAAGAAATGTGAATTCTAAATTCTTGACTGAGAGTTGTGAATGCATGACCAATTGGGGTGCTGAGAACAAAGCTTCTTTATATCCGCCAGCGGAGCTTAACATAGCATGTATAGCAGGAAGTAATTATGAGTTTACCAAGAAATTTATTGCACTTTTAAATTTAATTTTGATGGTAACCATGTAATTTAATCAATACTAAGACTCTTTTGCACTATGTAGTGTCATGACTTCTGTTGCAGCCTCTGACGAAAATTGTCAGATTGTGTGTTGTAGTGAGCGATGACAAAATACACAAACATGAGGTATTTTACAAATCGTGCTAACCAAAATGTATCCACCAAACTACAGACTTTTTGAGTACCTATGGTGCAAAGAAGTGAAAGTTCTGCCTAGAAACTTTGCATAGATTTCTTACATATTTATGCAAAATTTTAGCAAAATCTTAACCCATGCACTGTGGATTGTACTCACTCTGAGCTCACTTTAAGTACTTTGTGCTACTTTTATACCAATAGGAACATTGCTTCACAGACGATAGCCAAACTAAAAGATGTTGCTCGTCGCATTTCTTCCTGCATGGACCAAGATCTTTACAGCAAGGAGAGATCTGCTTCTCTGGACCTGTTGCTCCGTTTTCAGCGTCTGCTTGTTAGCAAGCTTTATCCTGCAGATTGTGTTGGCCAGGTCCCCAATACATACAGTAAGTTGTTGTTTTTAAAAAAAAAAAGCAAACAAAACCCCCTGACCCCATCCCAAGTATTTCTGTAGTATCTTTCACAGGATGGCAGTTTCTTATTTTATCTTCTTGTCTCATTTATCAGCCTAGTTGCTGAGTCTTTCTGAACAGTGTTTGAAAGTAGTTTATTTACATTGACTTCTGTAAGTGAATTTTTTTTTTTTGTTAGGTAATAGGATCTAGATGAGAAACTTCCTATAAATTTTTAAAAATACATGAATTCTTAAGATTAGTGCTAATATCGAGTGGAATAATTTCAGAAGAATTTGACAGCTTTTGAAGTCTGTTTCTTAAATATGACTGTGATGATTTTCTGTGCTCTTACTCTATTTTTTTACAGGTCCTGACCTCTTAGGTGTTGGTTCTTTACTGAAGAAATACACTGCTCTTCTGTGCACTCACATTGGTGATATACTCCCCGTGGCAACCAGCATTGCTTGTACTAGTCATAGGCATTTTGCAGAAGTATCTCGTGTTGTGGATGGAGATTTAACAGGTAGGTTTTTACTCGTCCTCCTTTCTTCCTCTTCCATGGAATTTTAAGACATTCTTGGAAGTTCTAAATGACTAAGAAAGAGTCAGTTTAATTTTTTCGTTAATGGAAGAGAAGGAGGTCAAACTCAATGGGGAAGGCAAGAGCTTTGTACTCAACAGTAATCAAAGGCAGAATATATTGATGGTGATTTACTTCTGCAATCCAATGAACATAGAACTTGAATTAAATGTATTTTCTGTGTTTTCTCTTTCAGGCATTCTTCTTCCAGAATTGGTGGTTTCTATAGTGCTACTCCTCAGTAAAAACGCTGGATTAATGCAGGAAGCTGGTGCTATCCCTCTGTTGGCTGGCTTGCTGGAACATCTAGACAGATTTAACCACTTAGCCCCTGGAAAGGAAAGAGATGACAATGAGGATTTAGCATGGCCAGGAATAATGGGTATGTACTTTGTAGCATCTGGACTGCATTCATAAAGTAGCTGTATAAAAATGATGGCTGTTCATGAGCTACTCTCAGGAAGGGAATTCTACTTCACAGTACAGTGTTCTATTAACCAATTTTTATGGCAGTCATATGGCAGTATTTATGTCTGTCAGTACATTCTTAAGGAAGTTACGTATGAAGGTAGATTAAGCACAGTACAGATGCAGCTTTTTCAAAAAGTAGTTTACATCATTTCATATTTGGAGTGTGGAAAATTGCACTGAAAACCTGAGTAGTACATCTAGGCATTTTGTTACTAAATTCTGTCTGTAACACGAAGGATGAGTAATATGATAGCTTTGAAATAAGGAATTTTTATTTTCTTAGGGCACCTTGTAATATGAGCTGTGCCTCTGGTCAAAAGAGAAGCATCTTCTATATTAAAAAAAAAGTCTGAATTTAGGCTGAAATGAAACATACAGCAAATGCCTTGCAAGCAACTGAGTAATAAAACCGAAGTAATTTGGAGGAAGAAGCGATTAGAGCAGTGATTTGCCAGAAAACTGATTGTTCTGCTCCACCTCCACGCAAAACAGCCATATAGCTGGGCAATGCTAGGTGATATTAGAGATTAGTGCATGAAAGAGCACAGTATACAGACAGTTTAATAGCGTTATACGTAGACAGGAACATATTAATAGGCATTTTTACTTGTGAGCATATGAAAAAATACGCAGCCTTTGAAGAGAAGTGAGGAATTGGATTAGTCAGCTGTTAAAGAATGTTCAGAAAAAAGCTCTTACTTTCTGATTTTCTGTTGATAAATTCTCTTTTCTATTTTACTTGGATAGGTTCATTTTTTACTGGCCAGAGTTGCAGAAATAATGAGGAAGTGACGCTTATACGTAAGGCTGATCTAGAGAACCACAACAAAGATGGAGGATTTTGGACAGTGATTGATGGGAAAGTGTATGATATAAAGGACTTCCAAACCCAGTCTTTAACTGGCAGTAGCATACTTGGTGAGAATTTTCCTCTGACTTAAAGACACAAAATTGCTTTTATTTCAAAACTAGGTGAAATTAACAGATTTTTAGATACTCTGTTGACCACCTCATTCTTTCATTAGCTCAGTTTGCCGGTGAGGACCCAGTTGTTGCTTTGGAAGCTGCTTTGCAATTTGAGGACACAAGGGAATCAATGCACGCCTTCTGTGTTGGCCAGTATATAGAGGTAAAAATGTTACGAGTGGGTAAATGCTTTCTAAAGTAAAACATTACTTTGCTGTCAGAATTCTTGCTGCAGCTCAGTTCTAGCTTGTAATTCCTATTTCTTTCCTGCAGCCTGACCAGGAAGTGATTACAACTCCAGATCTCAGTACTTTATCGTCGCCTCTGATAGACACAGAACGGAATTTGGGTCTTCTCCTCGGGCTGCACGCTTCCTACCTGGCAATGAGCACACCGCTTTCTCCTCTGGAAATTGAATGTGCCAGTAAGCAGGATGTCATTTTGAGCTTTAATAAGTGATAAATACAAGTCGAAGCATGCAAGAAAAAGACAAAGGACAAATAAACGAACTGAAAATTTAGCACTTCTTTAGTCTTAATATCTTCTGCAGGAATTCTATATTCTTAACATTAGCTATCACACTCATCAAAATCCCAGTAATTTCGCAAGATTTTAAGAGAGATCCAATAATTCTGAGCAGTTGAATTCAGAATTTTGTAATATGCGACATAAAATAGAGAAAATGATGCTACATATCCTATTTCACTGATTTGTCAGTTAAGAGTGCCTGAAGCCATGTGGTATTGGATGTTACCTTACTGGATGTCTTGGTGTGGTGAATAGAAGGTGTAATTCAGTACTAATAGCAAAAAAATAGCTAAGGCCCTATATCTCGAAACAGATGATGGCTGTCCTGTTATTTGATTGTTTCTCAGTTGCAGAACCTTTTTTTCCCCCTGTGATAAAGTTTCAGCAAGTGAAAGACTTGCTAAATCTTGTTGAAGCTGTCAATACATTTTATTAGAGGAAATTGAGTCTTGATAGCTTAGTCTTTGATCAGAATATTCACTCATGTTTTCTTTATTTTAGAATGGTTGAAGTCATCAATCTTTTCTGGAGGCTTGCAAACTAGTCAGATTCATTACAGTTACAATGAGGAAAAGGATGAAGACCATTGCAGTTCACCTGGCAACACTACCCCAAATAAATCAAAACTATATACACATCGATTAAGTTTGAGTGACCATTCACAACCCTTTCTCCAAGCTATTGCAGATAATAATATTCAGGATCACACTGTGAAGGTAAGTGCTCAGTAGTTCTGTGCACAAAAGCTATTGCTGAAGCGTGACAGTGGTGGTGAAAATTCTCAAAAAGTTATAGCAAAACAAAAAGTTATTTCAGAATTACTTTTTGTGAAAGGACTGGTTGAGTGCTACTAATGAATAAAATCAGTATATTTCACTTAACAGTGAAATATAGTGTAACAGTGCAATTTTTCTTTAGAAGTTTTGAGTGGGAGAATGAAAGGATTTGAATATTCTTAGAAAATGAGTTGCTAATGCATTACTTCCCATGTCAAGTTTCAGTAGCATTGAGAGATCCTGCTCAGTTCCAGTTGAACTAAGATGGAGTTTTTTCTGTCCAATTGCAAATGTATTTTATGTTTCAGATTCACGTATGCCTTTGTCTTAAAATCCGTTTGGGGCCTTGAGTTTCAGGTTTCACATGGTTGGAATTGTGGGTATTATGAAAAACCCTATGGTTTTCATTGATCTTCTGTAATATCTTCAGATTTTCTAACCCTCTGAGTTCAGCTCCTTAATGAAAAAAAACCAACCCAAATAAGTCTTTGGGAATATCGATATGGTGGATAATGATTAATCAGAAGACAATTGAAAATTATGTTTGGTGACCTGACTATCTCATGAAGAGATAAAAGCAGTAGTAGCTTTGTTTCTTGAGCCATGTTGCTCTTCCTCCAGGAAGAAGGATAATGTGGTATTTGTGGTATTGAGTTGTAGTTGCTGTGTGTGAAATTGCACATACTGAATCTTGTATCTCAGGAATGCTAGCTCAGATTGTGGAGATTATTCAATGTTATTTAAATGCTGTCTGCGGTATTGAGTTCTTTCACTGTACTTTAAAACCAAAGTTAAACAGAGACTGTTGTGTGTTTTCTCAGGACTTTTTGTGTCAAATAGAGAGATACTGTAAACAGTGTCACTTAACCACACCAATCACATTCCCTCCTGAGCATCCTGTGGAAGAAGTAGGACGTCTGTTACTATGTTGTCTTCTGAAGCATGAAGATTTGGGTAGGTAGGCTTGTGGTGTGTTTGTTTGGAACGGTTTAAACTCTGCTATGGATGATTTTGGAAATGCTTATTCAACGATTGTCTTTTCCCATTAAGGTCATGTAGCACTGTCTCTTGTTCATCCTGGTACCCTTGGAGTTGACCAGGTAAAGCACAAAACCTTACCAAAATCTGTGGTGGATGTGTGTCGTGTTGTCTACCAAGCAAAATGCTCACTGATTAAGGTAAGCCTCTTAGCTGCTGATGTTTAGATTAATTTGCATTTGAAGTGTTTTATTAAAAAGTTATCTGTTGTTCATTTTATTTTGTATTAGACAATAATTTAATCTTTCAATGTCTTTTCCAGACACATCAGGAGCAAGGGCGTTCTTACAAGGAAGTTTGTGCTCCTGTCATTGAGCGTTTGAGATTCTTATTCAATGAACTACGCCCGGCGGTTTGCAATGATCTTTCTATAATGTCTAAATTTAAACTTCTTAGTTCCTTGCCCCGGTGGCGAAGGGTAGCTCAGAAAATCATTAGAGAAAAACGGAAAAAAAGAGGTAAGGCAGCATTAATGTTATATTCTCTTTGAAACAATGAAAATTCATCTTATTTCAAGGTGTGCTGTGATCTGAGGCTTTCCTGAGATAAAGCATCAAAGCCATTTGATTTCTGCTGTTGTTTTCATGAAGTCTTCTAAGCCAGTGGTTGCATGTTGGTTCTAACACCAAGAACTGGCAAAGGAGAGTGTCCGGTTTAGTTGAGGCATGTTTCTTCATATTCCAGTGTATTAAAAATGATCCTTCAATATCAGACCCTCTGAAATGGTTTTCATTATGTCACTTCAGTGAAATGTTTTTTTAGAAATCATGTTTTATTTAAGTGTAGTCGAAGAGTGGTTTAACTGGAAATAATGTGGTGAGCAGACACCAAAGTGCTTTTCAAGTTTGTCTTTAAAGAGAAAAGCATATTGCAGGCAATAGCTGGACACAGAGTTCACCAAGAACACGTTTCCATTTTATTGCAGACAAATCTTAAGCATTCTGTGTGCTTAGGTTATCATGCAGGCCTAAAAATTTGACACTGTAAAATCTTATCAGACTGCATGAAAGAATAATACCTTTGTTTCTTTAGTGCCAAAAAAATCTGAATCTGCCGATGTAGAGGAATCCAAAATTGGAAATGAAGAGAGTGATTTAGAAGAATCTTGTGTGGTACCTCACAGTCCTGTACCTATTGATAAAAAGCCCATACAAATCAAATCACCCAAGGTAAGATACCAGATTTTGAATCAACCTTGTGAATAAAAATAGGAAGACAGGAAAGTATGAGCTAAAGCATGATTGCTATAACGTGACATTTAATGTTCTGATAATGATGTTTGGGATGTATAATTAAGTGTGACACATTGTTTCAGTGAAGCCTGGGATAGTTCTTAAAAATAAGCTTGTACTATGTATTTGGAGTATGTAAACATACCTTCTCTGATTTTTTAAATTATTGATAATCTTAGATAAAGCTTCATTTCAAAATGCTCTGATGGGTTACTTCTGCTTTTTTTGAATATTAACGCATTTGAAATTTTATGTAGCAATAGTAAACAATATAATTATTTACAAATAATGCTAAGCTCTTTCCTGACTTTTAAGACATTCTTATTATTTTTCCCATCCTGGTATTTTAAATTTGGAAATTGTTTTGCCTTAAATAACTTACGTTTTCTGTAATTTAAAATTGTTTAAAAAGTTTTAACATGCTACCTTCTTATTTGGCAGGATAAGTGGCAGCCAATTTTGAGTACAGTTACAGGTGTCCACAAATACAAATGGTTGAAGCAAAATGTTCAAGGCTTGTATCCACAGTCTGCCCTCCTTAACACCATTGTTGAATTTGCACTTAAAGAAGAGCCGGTGGATGTAGAAAAAATGAGAAAATGTTTATTAAAACAGGTAAAATGAATGAAAATGGGCAGTTTATGTAATTAAGACAATTATTAGCTGTTTACATAAGCATGATGGTTTATTATTTCTCTTTTACAGTTGGAAAGAGCAGAAGTTCGTCTGGAGGGAATAGACACTATTCTGAAATTGTCAGCTAAAAATTTTTTGCTCCCATCTGTACAGTATGCTATGTTCTGTGGATGGCAGAGGCTTATTCCAGAAGGAGCTAATATAGGGTAAAACTTCTTGTTGCTTTTGCTCCCACAATTCTTTAATAGGAAAACAATACGTACTGTTGTTGTTGCTGTTTTTCTCTGAAGGGAACCTCTTACTGACTGCTTGAAGGATGTTGATCTGATCCCACCGTTTAACAGAATGCTGCTGGAAGTGACTTTTGGAAAGTTGTATGCATGGGCTATTCAGAATGTCCGGAACATCTTGCTAGATGCTAATGCAAAGTTCAAAGAACTAGGTGAGTCTCATCTTGTTGGTGTCATCTGTGGAGAAAACTGTTTTACATTAATACTGTTGCTTTTTTTTTTTTTTTTGTTCCCAATAATTGGGATGTTAAAAACAATTTCCTTGATTTGTGCTGGGAATTACCTTGACTTTTTTGTTCCCATCTTCCCACCTTGACCCCCTGCTAACTCACTTTTCAACATTTTAGGAGTATGCTGCTGATATTCCAGCAACAGATGATTAATTACTCATTAGTAACATTTTACCATTAAAATAAAAATTATAAAAGATTTCTTGGAACTTCAGCTTGTAAGTTCTTAAAGCCAAGTAGAGAATAAAAAATATTTTAAACTATCAATCAAACAAATCTATTCAGTTGTAGCTCCCAAATGTCAGCTGACTTCGATATTTCTATTACTTTTGAACTAGGTCTGCAGCCTGTTCCTCTCCAAACAATTACTAATGAGAATCCAGCAGGACCAAGTCTTGGAACTATTCCACAAGCTCGTTTTCTGCTGGTCATGCTGAACATGTTGACACTGCAGCACGGTGCGAATACCTTGAGCCTCCTCCTCAATTCTGGCATGCTGGCCTTGACACAAACCACGCTGCGGCTCATAGGTACAGTTCTTTCTTACTTGGAAGAAAGCACATGCTTTACAAGGCTCCTGTATTTTTTCCCTGTTGGTGTACCCAAATTACAGAACTGCTGCACAGCTTAAAGGTAGTACTTAATGCTATTTACCTTTACCCTGATACAAAAAACACATCTGCAAGCATTATTGAGAAGGTTAATTCAATTGCAGCCTTTATTCAGTCATGATTTTTTTTCCGTTAAGTGTTTGCTTTCGCCATCCTTTGTTAAAATTTCAGTTAATGTGTAGTTTTGGTGAAAATGTTACAAATAAATGAAAACCGGAAAATTTAATATCAAACCAGTAAAAACTGCCTACTCTCTACTCTCCATTTCATTTGTTCTATACATTAAAAATGTTCCCAGTCTGCATGTTTAAGCTTGAAGCTTTCTTTGTTCTGTTAAAGGAAGTTCTCTGTTGTGTTTTGCCATGATTCAAATTGCTGTTATTTTTCTCTCTTGTTTTTTTTAGATAATAGCAAACATTTGTTTCTGTAACTTGTTCTTAACTGGAGTACTAACAAGAAGTTTTTCAAAGAAATTCTCTTTGTAGAACCATTTAGGCAATTGAGTCATCAGTTTTAATGTCTCTTATTTGTCACTTGTTTTTTTTTGTTCAAAATTAAGTATTTCAATTCATGTGCATTCAAAACCATTACGTCCTAGTTTTTTTAAAGGTCATTTGACTTACCACCTGTTCAGTCAGCTTTCCTGTTTGTTTCTGCTTCTATATTACCAAGTTTGTGCTTGATAGTTTACATCTGACAAAGGTATGCATAAAAACTTGTAGCTGGATTTAATTATTTTCTTTTTTTTTTTTTCCTCTTTAGGACCCAGTTCTGATAATATTGAAGAAGATATGATTGCCTCTTCTCATGGGGCTTCTGCCACAGTCCTAGAAGAGTCAAGAAAGGAAACTACACCTGTTCAGCTCCCTGTTTCTGGGCCAGAACTGGCAGCCATGATGAAAATTGGTACCAGAGTGGTGAGAGGGGTAGACTGGAAATGGGGTGATCAGGTACAACTTCCTTCATACAGGTGTTGGTTGTGTTATAATCTAAAGTCTCTATTCTGAGAACTGTCTGTGAAGTATGTGGTCAATCAAAAGCATTTTACGTTCATAAAATGTTGAATTAAGGATATGAGAATTTAACAGAAAGTAAACCTTGCATTCCAGCTGGTCCTCAGAGATAAGAAGGGCTGGTTGCAGCTGGCCTTAATTTCTGACTGTAGCCCAATTTAGCATTGTAGGTCTGGTTGAGTTCAGAGGGGAGCTTGCATGAGCACAGGAGCACAGATAGTGCAGTTTGCCAGTGCAGTACTGTAGGTCTGATGGATTCAATGAGGGCTTGCACGATCCAGATTCACAAATGATGTGGTTTGTTGAAGCACCAGGAAAGCAGGTTCAGGATTGTGGGTGATGAGTGCACCAACTAGAGTGTTAGTATGTGTTGTGGCAGAAAGCATAGTAAGAAATATAATAGCACAATATATATATACACGCACACCTGCATATATATCTGTGTGTATGTCAATTAATATTCCCAGGTGTGCTCCAATGCAGTTGGAGATGCAAAGCTTGCATAAAGGCTTCCCTTCATGAGAAGAAGAGAGATGTAGTCTGTCAACAGATCTTGAGGCAGAGTTGCTCCCCTCCCGCCCTTCCTGCCCCTGAAGCCACTCCTTTATACTATAAATTTTGGCCTGTCCCAGTGGGATGGAACAATCATGGTTTAGGTGGTGTTTGGTGACTTTGGTCATGCATGCATTGTTACAAATCCCATGTTCTCCTTCATCTGCATCTTGAGGGGTGCCTAAGTTAATATGTTAATGGAGTTTAATGAGGGGCTCGGTCACTGTTTTACAGAATTTATAGTTAACAAATGAGGTAGAATAAACCCTTTGGTCTTCCTCCATGTACTGAGGCAGCAGCTGGGGCTCTCTGACCTTCATCAGAGGGTGTCCTTATCTCCTTAATAAACCAGATTTATAACAAGGCTTGTTTTTCACGGGGAAGGAAGCGTGCCTGTTGGTTCACGCAGAGGCCCAGGTGTCCTTCTGTGCCTGACTGAAACAACATCAGTGTGTGAGAGCTCAGCTTCACTGCAGACATCACTCAGTTGTTAGGCCTTGCTGGAGCCAGGTGCAAGATAAACAAGAGGCTCAGCTTGTGTTTTTCTCAACCAGCTTTGTCAATCCTTCACTGTCTTACAGCAGCACTGTGCAATTCTGACCATTTACCACAAAAGACTTGGAGAATTAACATAGAATATATTAATTATTTGTTTAGCTTCATTTTGGGAGATGTTTAAAATTCTTTTAGTGGGACTGTGCCCATTTACCATTTAACAGGAAGTGCAATAATTTGTTTGCTACAATATTATCCATTTCCAACTATGGAGGACATACTTCTACTTATGCAGGACAGCAGTAAAAGAGATCTAACCATGAGTGTCTAAATATGCAGTGTACTGGGGTGATTCTTTTGAAATTTGTGAAATGCTTTCTATCTTTATGCTATCTTTATGTTTTTGAAACACTATTGGATGTTTACTGCCTAATCATTAGTTTAGCAGCAAAAAAGAGTAATTGTGTTATTATTTTATGAACTTTGGATATGAATTAGTGTTGTTAATTGTGCAACTTGAACCTCTCTCTTATGTCAGGATGGACCCACTCCAGGTTTGGGTCGTGTGATTGGAGAATTGGGAGAAGATGGCTGGATTAGAGTGCAGTGGGACACTGGAAGCACAAATTCTTACAGAATGGGAAAGGAGGGAAAATATGATCTCAAACTAGCTGAGCCACCACCTGCAACGCAGCCCACAACAGAGGATTCAGACACTGAGGATGATTCTGGTAAACAAAAAAAAAAAGTTTATAAAAGTGGAGGCACAGCTTTTTTTGAATTTTAAAATTGTTATTTTGTAATATAAAATAGTTTATTTCACTGGAGCAAGTGCTTCATCCAAGAAGATTAATTTAATAGGTTACACTTCTGACCAGAATCTTCTTAGTATAACTTTACTATGAGAAAGGAAGATAAGACAAGATGGTGTCACATTTGTTGCTTATTCATGGCTCAGAGAAAACAGTATTATGCAGTTGAAATAGTTTCAGTTACAGATACCAGGAGGTATATGTGTTAACATATGTTAATACCATTCTGAAGTAGGATTTTTACTAATTCCTTTCCTAGGTTTTGCTAATTATACGTTTAGTCACAGTGTTTCCCTATTCTTAACACTTACCTTGAAATTCCTTTCAGCTGTGTACTGCCAGAGAAAAACTTGAAAATATATGTGCAAGATATCTGTTTTATATTTTGTTCTTGCAGTTGGAAATAAGGAATCTTTCTCATGTCAGGTTGTCTCAGAAAATATTTTAAACAAATTGTTTGCATCGTGTTTGTCTCAGAACCTCCATGAAGTAAAGTAACTCAGTATTAATTTATTTTTGCCTTCTGTGTCTCCCTTCAGAAGGAGAACAGGTTGAAAGGAATCTCCACCCTACATCTATGATGCTGACGAGTACTGTGAACCTGTTGCAGACACTGTGTCTCTCTGCTGGTGTCCATGCTGAAGTCATGCAAAGTGATGCTACTCGGACTTTGTGCGGTCTGCTCCGTATGCTTGTGGAGAGTGGAACAATAGATAAATCAGGTATATTACATGGAAGCAGTCTGACTGAGCTGTGTGCTTCTGTTTTGTGCTTTGTTGTCTTGTAAGTTTGTAAATCTTTTGCTATTAGTTTTTAATCCTTTTAAGGCCAAAGGCTAGTAAATGCATTTTCAGAGCTTTTAAAATTTTAGTTTTTAAAGGCAGTATAAGTCATCTGGTGCATTCTTGGAACATAATCAGTAAAAGCAGAAGAAATGCATGAGAAGTGAATTGTTGACTTAGGCAATTAATTTGTTAGCAGCCTTTTTGTGTTTGGCAAACACAACATAGCCTATTAAATGTATATTGTACTCCTTTTTGTATCTTCTTTGTAATTTCAGAAGTAATGCTGTTAACTGCTTTGAAATGAGGGAACAGTGTAATGATGAGAATTGTTTTAAAGGCATATTTAATAAAATTAATAACAGGCTCTAAAACTGAAATTAATAGTTCATGTAAAGAACTATTTTAACAGGTGGAATAGCTTGTCGTTCTGATTTGCCAGAAAAGCCCCATGTAGTATATAGAGATTTACGTAGCTGGTGGAAAATTCAACTGTTATACACATATATCTTTTTGTTTTTAGCTTCCTTGCCAAATAAATTAGTTTATAAAGAACAGCATAGGAGTTGGTGCACGTTGGGATTCATTCGAAGCATAGCACTCATGCCTCAGATGTGCAGCACTCTTAGTACATCTCAGTGGATAACTTTGCTAATGAAAATTGTTGAGGGGCATGAATCTTTCACTGCTGCTTCACTACAGAGACAGGTAATGTGTGTATTTCCAAATTACTTCAATAGACAATAAAATGAGTAGACTTTAGTTGTCTTGAAAAGAAAAGTGTATTTTACAAAACAGATGGGAAATGTCCATAAGTAATTTTTTAGTTAGTTGGGAAAAAGATAACATTTTCTTTATATTTAGGATTTATTGTTTTAAATATATGTCTCTTTAATTTTTGAGCCTTCAGGATACTATGGACTCCCTTGTTCTATTGAAAGAAAGGTCAAAATAGTGTTCCAAAAATATCCTCCAGAAACTCCCATATAATGTTTCCTATAATTTGAGTAAACAAAAGAATAACAAGTATATGGTTAGGAAGAGGTTAAATTTCATTTAAAGCTACCAAATTATGTATTGTCTACTGTGCTTCCTTCTATAGGAAACTGTCAATATTTTTTTAATTTTAGTCTCTCTTATGAAGCTACATCTTTGCATCTTATTTTGGTATGGTATTTCCCTTGTCCTCCTTCGCCTTTTCTTATTTCTTATTTTCTTTTAATTTTTTTCTGTCTTTTTCCATCTTTTATGGAATTCCTTCCTTTGTTAGTGCCTTTTTCATGAGACAGAAAAGCAACTTTATTATGGAATAATGCTGCCAAATTTTAAGGCCCGGGGAGCAAAAAATCATCTTAATCTTTTTCTTGATGAGGCCACCAGCATTTTAACCTAAAGCCTTGTATCATAAGGACCTGTTCATTTTTGTGTGATCTTCCAGTAAATTCTTGCCTGTATTTTTAATATGCTGAGACTTCTGTCATCATCCAGGACTTAGTACAGTAGAGTCATCTGTGCTGATCAGGGAATACTTGAGAGAAGTGACCATTCCTCATGTACCAGCACTTAAGAACAACAAAAAGATGAAACCTTGAAGTTCTATAAAGACATGTTATGGACAGAAGTTTGCAAGAGGAGAGTTGCCAAGTTAGTCACTTGTTTTGGTTTTCTGGGTAGAAGATGAGGAAGCTCAAAACCTGAAATGCTCCTACTCAGAATATGCAACCCCATCCGTTCTTTGATGCTGCAGTGCTGCACCTTCCCCTGTTCCTTGTCAGTCCTGCACTCAGTGTCTGAGTTCAGAGCTGCCAGCCTGTTCCTTCTGGACTATGTTGGAGGTCCTGGTTTCACAGTGCCTACTTTTGAGTGTCACTGTGGCTGCTGCTTCCTGCTTTTCACCATTCAGCTTTATGTCTCATGAGTTTTAACTATTATAGCTTCTTTGCAAAACACTTGGAAACTTCCATTCTGAAATACATCTTAGTACTAATTTCTGAGTCTGCAAACTGAACAAACTTTCCTATTCTGTATTCTATTTTTCCTATTTGTTTTGGTCATGTACATTGTTTCTCAGTGTGTGTGTGTGTCATGTCCTAAGTATTGAAGAGATTGGGTTCACTAATGTAATGTGCCAGTAAAATTGTTTCTGACTCCGAACTGTCACAACTTCTTTTAAAATATCCCCTTAGCAAACTGAGGATCAGTAGCTCTGTAATTTCCACAACAAGAAAGAAATCAGCATTGTAGAAAGAACTACAAAGGAAAGCTAACTTTAAAAATGGCCTTCTTCTGTACTTTATGTGTTTGAGAGTTTCTTTAGTATTTGGTGACTTAGGCTAGAATAACACCAATTTTGTTCTCTTTTTAGATTCTTGCTGTACATTTATTGAAAGCAGTACTTCCATCCTGGGATAAAAATGAAAGGTCAAGAGATATGAAATTTCTTGTGGAAAAACTGTTTGGATTTTTAGGGAGCCTGCTTAGTACTTGTTCTTCAGATATCCCACTGCTCAGAGGTAGAGGAATTTTCCCTCAGTGGCTTATTTTTACGTATGGGGAACGTGTATATTAAACTGGTAACTGTTGTGCAATTGCTCTGTCTTTCCAGAATCTACTCTGAGGAGGAGAAAGGCCAGGCCCCAAGCATCTCTCACTGCCACTCATAGTAGTACTTTAGCAGAAGAGATAGTGGCACTGCTGAGGACGCTGCATTCGCTCAGCCAGTGGAATGGACTCATAAACAAGTACATCAACTCTCAGCTAACCTCCATCACCCACATCTTTGCAGGAAAACAGTCAGAAGGGGTAGTTTCCACGTTTTAAAATAAGCTCATTTTTATAGCAATATTTATTTTGAAATTATAAATACTAAATCTTTGTAAACAATATTAAGCTTAATATTGAAACCATTTATTTTTATATGTATTTGTGTTACAATTTTTAAGTTGAAATATGTGTGATTAACTTTGTATTTTAAAGCAGATAGAAGTGTATGTTTTCTCCCTACAGTTAAATTTTATTGTTCTTTGTTAGGCTGTGTTGGATGACTACTTCCCTGACACTGAGAATCCAGAGGTGGGAGCTCTCATGGCAGTCTTGGCTGTGATTGGTGGCATAGACAGTCGCTTGAGACTGGGAGGACAAGTAGTTCATGATGAATTTGGAGAAGGCACAGTGACACGCATCACCCCAAAAGGGAAAATCACCGTGCAGTTCTATGACATGCGAACATGTAGAGTGTGCCCTCTGAATCAACTGAAACCAGTAAGTTTGGTTTATTGAGGCTTTAATACTGGGAAGGTTTAAAACTCTAATATGGGCCAGAGAAAAAAAAATCGTTCTTCACTGACTAAATACATTCAACTCATACAATGCTCTGAATGCACATCTAAGATGGTCCTCATGCAAACCTCTGTAGGGCCTTTAAATCCCACCCTCATTTGCTGAGATGAAAGGAAGAGGGATTTAAGCTGAAGTTGTTTGACTTGAGGTAAAATCTCAAGTTAATTTAATGAGATTTATAGCTCTCAGATATATATATAGAGAGAGAGGAGCTTCTTTCTGTTTAAGTTGATTTGCTAACTAATGTAGAAAGGCTTGAGTGTTTTCAATTGAAGCTTGATTTGGTTGATACAACTTTAGTGAAAGCACAGGCCAAGGGCTTGGTCTGCTTCAGAGACTTCAGAAGGGAGTTCTTTCTTGTTCTGACTCTGTACTGCTTTTTCACCAAGTAGATGTGCAATTGTGTGTTACCAATACAGTCTTAGGAGCTGTGTAGGGAATAGAAATCCTCTTTAGTTGTTCCTGGTCAAGAGCAGTAAGGTGAATGCTACTCTTCCTCTTGTGCAGTTAATAGCCATTGAAACTTTTTAATGATTTTGTGAGATTTTAGGAAAATGCTTACCTGTAATTTTTTTCTTTTTTTTTCTTCTTTATTTTTAAATTTGTTTGTTTGTTTGTTTTGTTGTTGTTTTTGTTTGCTTCATCTGGTTCTTCCCCCACTGTCTAGCTTCCAGTTGTGGCTTTTAATGTGAACAACTTGCCTTTCACTGAACCTATGCTATCCATTTGGGCTCAACTAGTAAATCTGGCTGGAAGTAAAATAGAAAAACAAAGAATGAAGTCTCCCAATCAAGGTCTTTCAGGTACATTTGAGGACTTTTTGCTGTTTGTTTTCTTTGGGAGTAGCTGGATATGCTCTGGGAAAAATACTTGTAACTGAAAACATATATAAGGAAAAGGGTCTCCTGGAACCCTACCCATTTTCTTATTCAACATTGAATAACAGACACTTAAGAGACAAGTTTACCTGGGAGGTGAATTGCTCTGCACTGTAAGTGAAGTATCTTTAACTTTGATGGGAAAATATAAATAAGGTTTGGGTCTGATTTTACTGTATTGAATTGTTTAAAATACTGGATCCAAGTAACATCTTAACTTCACTTACTGTGTTATAAATCAGCTGTATGACTGTCCAGGCTGTGAAAAGTAGGAAGGCAATATTTTTAATATCATGGGCCATACCATTTGTGCAGGCTTTTGGTCCATGTGCTGTTTAAAATGACTCATATCATCAATACACAGTGAGCTAAGATGTAAACTGATGTTTGAGCTGAGGTTGTATGAGTGATAATCTTTCATCTCTAATACAGGAGATTTCTGGCATTAATGGCTGCTTAATATTTCTTATAGGTCAAGTTGATCTGGATTTACTGCGGTGCCAGCAGTTAAAGCTGTACATACTAAAAGCAGGACGGGCTCTGCTTTCTCACCAGGACACACTAAGGCAGATCTTATCTCAGCCAGCTGTTCAGGAGTGTGCATTAAATCCTGCAGGTATTGTGATGTGCAACCTGACTGTGCTGCTGTTTGGTTAGATGGTAGACTGAGTATGTGAATACTTGCTAGTGGCAGCTGGAGAGTAGAAATTCAGTTTGCACTTTAAAGACTAAAAATCAAAATTCATAAATGTTTTAAGCTTCTGTGTTAAAAGGATTTTGACTTGGTAACTTAAGTTTTGGAAACTTAGTAGGTCAAGTGTTGGAAGCTCAAAATACTGGAGTTAGCTAAATTTGTAGGTCTTCTATACTTAGTATAGAAGTAAGATTCATAATTAATTTCAAAATACTTAATAGTTTTTGTTGTGGTTTTATTTTTCTGCTTCAGAAGTTAAAATTGGCTATTGATTTTACTTCAAATGTCTTGCAGTTTTCAGTGAAACAAGTACAGAGATACAATTTCTTAACCATGATTTTAAAGGAGTTTAGGGTTTTGTAGTTCTAATAATTTGAATTATTTTTTCTACATGCCATCTACATATAAAAATAAATACAATAGCTCTGTCAGCTTTCAGGATAGATGTCAGTGCCTGTGATTAATTCCTTGGGTACTCGTGAAGCATGTGGTGCCTTTAAATATAATAATGTATTTGTTTTATTTGTATATTTCTGTGGGATTTTTTTGTCAATTGCCACATTTTAAGTCAACAGAATTGATGGGGTTTTTTTAGGAATGGAACATGGTTTTACTCCTACCGTAATTTTCAAAGGGAAAAAAAACCCATAGCCTAACACTTTTTTTAAGCAGAACAGCATCTGTATGTGAGGACTATTAACTTTTTTATTATTGTTTCAAATATGGGAGCTTTCTTTTGTTGGAGTTAATGAAGAGAGAACATTTTCCTGTGATAGTCACAGTAAAGATTAGGAAACATGAATGTTTATGCCAACAAGAATATAAAATTAAACATGAAAGGTGCAGAATTGTGAGCAAGTTGATTCAATAAAAGGGTACTATTTTGAAGAGACAATGAATACATATATGGAGTTCTTCCCAAGAGGTATATTATGGGGGAAATGAGTCAATCCAGAAAACATGCACCTTGGTTTTGGGATCATTGAAACTGTTGGTTGTCTGTATCAACCAACGTTTATCCTGGTTGATCCTTGAAGTACCTTTTCCTGATAGTCTTACTGCAAAAAAGATGGACTCAGAAGACACTTACACAAATTCACTGTCCACTGAGTAGTTTCTGCTAGACATGTCTTTGGTGTATTTTAGTAAATCAATTGTTTATCTACAAATTTCTTATTTACTTGCTTTTTTTGTATGGAGATTGTGGTATATATGGCTTAATCTTAAATGCATCATATCTGTGGAGAAGAAATATGTAAAAAATAATGTTTGATCAACTAATAAGTCCTAGAATAAGTGTCCTGATTGACTTGTATTACATGGTTTTGATCAAAATAATATTTTTATTTTAAGAGGATGGAGCAGTTGCCTCTCCCGACATAGGAGATATGTCTCCTGAAGGACCTCAACCTCCCATGATCCTTTTGCAGCAACTTTTGTCAGCTGCTACGCAACCATCACCTGTGAAAGCCATATTTGACAAACAGGAGCTTGAGGTAGAGTCTGTGTTTTCTGCTAAGTAACCTAAGAAATAACTCTTTGTTACTCACATTCCAGTTGAAACTTATTAAACTATAGCTTTAAAAAAGAAGTGACACCGAACCCCTTTAGGCAAATACTGTTGAATTTCAGGTATGCACGTACACACAAATGTACTAAATATGCTTGTTTTGCTTGGACTGATTTATTTGTTCTCCTTTAGGCTGCTGCTTTGGCAGTGTGCCAGTATTTGGCTGTAGAGTCTACACATCCTTCAACTCCATTGTTTGAAGACTGCAGCTCTAGTGAATCTACAACACCCATCACAGTGCAACATATCCGACCCACAAAAGTGAAGAAACGCAAACAATCTCCAATTCCACCCCTCCCCATCGTAGTTCAGCTTATGGAAATGGGTTTTCCTAGGAAAAACATAGAATTTGCACTGAAATCTCTGTCAGGAACCTCTGGAAGTGCTTCTGGATTACCAGGTATTTTATTTAGTAAAATTCATGGTATTAGAAAGAGAAAAGTTGCAAGCAGATTAAAATGGTACTTATGAGGAAGTAGTTGTTATTATCATTTTGGATGCATTCTTAAGAATGTCAGAGATCCCTTGGAGACAAACTGAGTTTGTTTTCTGTATTAGGAGTGGAAGCCTTAGTTGGCTGGTTGTTGGACCACCCCGATGTTCAAATTACGGATCTCTCTGATGCTGATACCATCTCCGATGAGTATTCAGATGAGGAAATAGCAGAAGAAGTGGAAGAAGCTGAAGCTGCTTGTCCTGTTGTAAGTATTAACTTGATAGACCTAAGTTATGCTAGCTAGCTGCAAATTTTGTAGTTCTTCCCTTTTTGGGAAAATGATGAGAATACAAGAGCAAACTGCTGTCCCAAGCTTTCAAAACAGTAACAAGGATCATGATTGCCCTGTGTTTCCTAGACATGGCATAAAACAACTGAGAATAATCCATAAATAATTTTGTTGGGTTATCTTTTGATGTTGCGAACAATTTCATTTATCTGAATTGAAAACAAATTTTGTAATTGTTTCATATTTATTTTGGACTTTTTTTCCAGTCAAATGGTGCTGTTGTAACAGAGAGCCAGACCTATAAAAAACGAGCTGATTTCTTAAGCAATGATGACTATGCTGTCTATGTTAGGGAGAATATTCAGGTAAGTATGATGATCAAAAGCTACACTGAAACTACTTTTCTTTTGGTACTAAAGCCTTTAGAGAGTTACTGCAATCTACTGTCCTTTTTTCCCCTAGGTGGGGATGATGGTTAGGTGCTGCAGAACCTATGAGGAGGTTTGTGAAGGAGATGTAGGCAAAGTTATTAAATTGGATCGAGATGGATTGCATGACCTAAATGTGCAGTGTGATTGGCAACAAAAAGGTGGTACTTACTGGGTCAGATACATCCATGTTGAGCTTTTAGGTGAGTTAATTTCTGACTGCTTTTTGAGTAAATGGTAGACTAAGGGGGATTTCTTTTTGGAGGCAGAAACTGCACTCACGATACATCTCTTCTTCCGCCTGCTAGGATTCCCACCACAGAGTTCTGCCTCTCATATCAAGATAGGTGACAAAGTGCGTGTGAAAAGCTCTGTCACCACACCGAAATACAAGTGGGGATCAGTTACTCACCGAAGTGTGGGCATCGTCAAAGGTAATGTATATTCAAAAGGGGGCATGGGGAGGTAATAAAACTCAAAACCATGCAGACTTTCTTCTAGACACGCTTAAAAATCACACTGTTCTATGGAGTACTGTGTGATGATAAAGAATACAGAATGCATTTGAAGTCTGTGATGAGTTTATAGACACGTACTCTGTGGCAGCTCATTTTGTTAGTGTCTATCTGCTGTTGAGTCACTTCATTCACATATGGTAAAAGTCTTTAAGTATCTGTGCAGCTTCCTGCTGCAGTTCTGTTTTACATTTTGGATGAACCACAAATGGTTTTCCTTTAAGAAAAAATAAGTAATTCTAACTCAAAGCTTCATAAGGAAGTGAGGAGAAAGTGGGATGCACTAGTGTCAGGCTGTAAGGGATGTTATTGAAGAAATCTGTGGAACATTGGCTCTTTGAAGAGGTACAGATCATTTTGGTCATACTGTATTTGTGCTTAGAAGTATGTTCTTGCTTGGGAACTGTTTCTAAAAAAAATAAGGAAAAAATCAGAGTAGAGGAAATCAAACAGAAGACTATTCTAAGCATTTTTGGCTTCATTTTATAGAGATTTGCAACACATGTATTTTCTCCATGTTTTTGTCACAGCATTTAGTGCCAATGGAAAAGATGTTATTGTAGACTTCCCTCAACAGTCACACTGGACTGGCTTGTTGTCAGAAATGGAATTGGTCCCCAGCATTCATCCTGGAGTCACGTAAGTGATGATTTACTTTTTTTCTTAGTGTATATGGGTTATCCTTTATCTTATTGTCTTGATTCTGTTATCTTGTCTTGTGTTACAATTAACTTGTACTACATACATATTTATTGTTTTTTCTCTTGTCAAATCAGGTGTGATGGCTGTCAGATGTTTCCTATCAATGGGCCTAGATTCAAATGCAGAAACTGTGATGATTTTGACTTTTGTGAGACCTGTTTTAAAACCAGGAAGCATAACACCAGACATACTTTTGGCAGAATAAATGAACCAGGTGAGTTTTGTAGTCTGTGTTTCTTAGATTAGTTTACAATGCATTTAAGCTGTTTTTAAAAAAAGCAATTTTAAGTGTCAGCTCCTTAATATAATGAAATTAGTGTTCAGACTGACTCCTTAGACAACGAAACATTTATATCACTGCTACAATTGCCTGTGATGGACTACAACAAAACATTTGTAGTAGCTTAGCTGCATTTGCTTAGCTACCCTAAGCCTTTTTGGTAGTGTTAAAAAGTTTTTAAAAAAGTCTATATGGCAGTAGCTCTAGATGTCAGAATGGCATTTTTACCTACACCAAGAGTAAAAATTGTAATTCTCTAATCCTCCTGCCTTTTGCTGTTGGCCTAGATGTAGATGAATGGAATCGTCACGGTGGCAGGGGCAGCTGGAAATATCTAAGATACCTTCTTATGCCTCAGTTGCACTTCAGCTGTTTTTATCAGTGTGTGATGGCTGTTGCCTCATTTCCTGTGTGATGTGGAGACTCCAGAGGAGTGTAGTGGGGAAGGGAAGCCTTTTGAAAGACTCATAATCAGACTTCTTTTTTTCTAGGGCAAGAGCAGATACAGCCATTTTAACTTCAAAACTTTTGGGCTTTTTGCCTTACTATGCAAAACTTACCTGAAATTTGCTTTTATTTCTTTTCCATCCACCTGTCTAAAAATCAATCTTATCCCTAATGTTTGCAAGGTGATACAGACTTCTGGACTAAATTTCTTTGTATTTACATATAACCAGTCTAATTGTTTTGGAAAATTAATAAAACTGATTCCCTTTAGAGATTGTGAACATGGATTGCATGTATATGATGGTTCAAAGGGCAAGAAGGTCGTTCTTTTAATAAGATATGGTTGTGCAACTGGTACAGTATGAATCTGTAATCCTTCCCCTTGCCCTGTATAGGATAGAGGAATTACAATATTCTTTTAAGTCAAGCTTTCTAGACAGTACTAAATCAGTGAAGGGAAGTGGAAGTGAGCTTTTGCAGGGAGGAAATCTATATCTCAATAAACCACTGCCTTCTGCAAAAATATTTGAATTTTCGAGTGTTCCAGCTTAGTTATTTGTTCTCTGGTAGGGGATTTTTGTTGAGGTTTGGTTGCATATTTTTCATGTGCTATAATGGTGTAAAAAATTAATGTGCTGTGGGCCTGTATTTTGAATTACGTATCATCACAAATTTTGATCTGTATTTTAAAAGGAAGGACCTTTTCAAGTAGCTGTCTAGTCAAAAACTTGCAAAGCTGTAACTCCTTTAAAAAAAGAGCAGCTCTGTTTAAGCATCATGAGTGTTATGTACTACTACATCGTATCACCATGTGACATTTTTGTGTTCTAAATGTAGACTACATACCTGAAATGGTGGATTTGTTGTATTTCCTTTCGCCCTGCTTGCGGGTTTCATAGAAGCAATTTTCTTTGAGAGGTATGTGCTTAATGTTTCACTTGACCACACAGGTCAGTCTCCCGTGTTCAGTGGGCGTTCCGGAAAGCAGCTGAAGAGACGGCACAGCAGCCAGCGGGGAATGTTGCTGGATGATTGGTCGAGGATAGTCAAGAATTTGAATGTCTCATCCTCTGTGAATCAGGCTTCGCGTCTTATTGATGGTAGTGAGCAGTGCTGGCAGTCTTCTGGTTCACAAGGAAAGGTAACTTTGAGCCTTTAAATGCTTTGTTATGGCATTCTTCCTGCTTAAGAGGATCTCCCCAGAGCCTTCCCCTCTCCAGGCTGAACAACCCCAATTCTCTCAGTCTGTCTTTGTAGGAGAGGTGCTACATCTCTCTGATTGCCCCATGGCCATCTTCTGACCCACTCTACCAGGTTCAAGAAGTTTTTTTGTGCTGAGGACCCCCAAGCTGGATGCAGCACTCCAGGTGGGGTCTCATGAGAGCAGAGTAGAGAGGGACAGTCCCCTCCCTTGACCTGCTAGTCACTGCTCTTTTGATTCAGCCCAGGGTGCAGTTGCCTTTCTGGACTGTGAGTGCACAGTGGTGACTCGTGTCCAGCTGTTCATCCACTAGAGCCCCCAGCTCTCTTTCTGTGGGGCCACTCTCCAGCCTCTCATCCCCCAGTTTGTAAGTGTAGGCAGGATTGCCCCATCCCACATGGAGAATGCCACACTTGCTCTAGTTAAATTTCATACAGTTGGTGATTACTGAGCCCTTTAGTCTATCAAGGCCTCTCTGTCTTGGAGGGAGTTTCTCCTGGTTTAGTGTCATTGGCAAAGTTGCTTAATGTATATTTGACTCCTGCACCCAGATAACTTACAAAAGGTGTTGTTCCTTTGTTTATGGTTTACCAGTTTTATTGGCCTGCAGCTGTGCTTTGTGGCCAGCCTAGGCACCGGGATTTGCAGCTGGGCATCTGTCCTTTATGTTTGGATGCTCTGTTGATGGACAAGCTGAGAATATCCCCAAGTACCTTCCCTTCAGGTTTTCTATGGCCTGTAACTTAAGGCTTCTATTATGTCCCATTTCTAAACCTCCAATTGTGCTGTGCTTTGTGTTCTCCCTGGTGTTGGTCTTGGCTGAAATAAATTGCTTGCTACAACTGTTTCTCTAGTAATTGGAGGTAGGACAAGCAAGAAGTTCACAAGGTCATTTCCCTTTGGCCAGTTTCCATATGCTGCAGCTGTTCCATACCGTTCAGAAGTATTTTTCATGCTTTCTTCAAAAACATCACATATATATTCTTGTTAACTATATGGTGGCTGTAACAGTGCTATCTGAAAATGAAATTCTGTGTTTCCCCAGCACTGGATTCGCTTGGAGATTTTTCCAGATGTTCTTGTTCACAGACTAAAGATGATAGTGGACCCTGCAGACAGCAGCTACATGCCCTCCTTAGTTGTAGTTTCAGGTATGTGTATATTGTCTGAGAAGTCAAAAAACCCTTTTTTTTGCACTTAGCAGGTATTTATCAGGTTTCTGTTAACATAGTCATCTGTTCAAGATGCAGAGTGCCTGTTGGTGAAACAAACACCATATCCTAAAATGTTTTTCATTCCATGTTTTGTTTTCTAGGCGGCAATTCCTTAAATAACCTTATAGAGCTGAAGACAATCAATATAAATCCTACGGACACCACAGTGCCTCTACTCAGTGATTGTACTGAAGTAAGTTAAATTCATACAAGGATTACTCTTGCATGCAACAGAAGAATATTGTGCTGCAAGAGATGGATGAAAAGCATTGTTTTGATTATTAAAGCATGGTATTTTATTTTTCCTCTAATTTAGCAGTATTTCTGGCAAGTCAGTAAAGTTAATTATTCTAAAATGTTTTACCACAATAACAATGTAACATTATAATAGACTTAGACTATTTTAGGGGGTTTTACGTAAATCAATATACCTGTGAACCTGTAAGACATTCCAATGAACTTAAATTTTGGGGGTAATTTTGTGTAGCAGTTCTGATCTTTCCCAGTATCAGCAAGGAGAAATGTATAACGAATTGTATGAGATTTGGAGTGAAATATTTTTCGAGTGAATGAGGCCATATGCTAATGATAAAGTATGAATTATTTAGAGCTAAAAAGACAAGTATTTAAAGTGGCAAATTCATTTTGTTAAAGTAACGAAGTCAAGGAAAAGTTCTAATTCTTTCCTATCTTTTATAAAGCTACATAGAACCCAAAAGATGCCAATACAGTGTTTTTCTTCTAGTACCACAGATATATTGAGATTGCAATCAAGCAGTGCAGAAGCTCTGGGATTGATTGCAAAATACACGGCCTCAGCATACTGGGACGTATACGTGCAGAGGATGAAGATTTGGCTGCAGTCCCTTTCCTGGCTTCTGATAATGAGGAAGAGGATGACGATAAAGCTAACACTGGGAGGTAGGTTACTGCAGTGGTGAAGGCAGGGGGAAATGATAAAGAGCCTTAGTGTCTATATATTCTTACAACTCTGGAGATGATTGCAAAAAGAACACCTTAATTAGATTGAATGGTTGTGAGGAGAAATCAGTATCTTCGTTTATTGGAATTGTAAGTAGATCCTTTATCAATAAGTTCTCTGAGTGATCACACTGGTGAGGTGTAACATTTTGTATGACACATCCTCTTTTGGAGTATACTTAGGGCTGGAAACGGAGCTAAAAACTTGATGTGCTTATATTTGATACGTGTCACGTGTATTTACTGCTGCTCAGCAAAACATTTTGGTTTTTTGTAGTTGTTTTGTTTTTTAACTGTGGTAGTGTAGTTTGCATCCTGAAACTGTTCTAAACTGTAAAAATCAGTAAATACAGTAAAAAAGTGCCTATGCTGCAGCATACTGTTTGCTAAACTGACTGTTTTCTCTTCTCTCAATATGTTCAGTCTCGTCAGAAAGAAGGCAGCTGGGCTTGAATCAGCAGCTACAATAAGAACCAAAGTTTTTGTTTGGGGACTGAATGACAAAGATCAGTTGGGAGGGCTAAAAGGTTCCAAGGTATGTTGTTTTTTTCATACTTCAGTACAAAAGAGAAACAGTGAAAAACTAAATGTGTGAGTCACAAAACTTAAAATTAATTCAGACTTATTCAGAATTTTACCGTTTATTACCGAAAGCTACAAAGTGTAGGTTTCAGTGTCTTTTTACTGTTAAGACATGTAGATGTGTGCTGGGTGGAAAATTGGAGAAAATCTGCATTTTAGTTGTTACTCTGACGTCTGGCTTGATTTTTAGCAGCCGCTCAATCGTTTGTTTTTAGATAATAACAAACTAATAATTTAAAAAATGTGTAACACTCTACATATTCTGTTCCTGTTGAGTTTGCATACATAAAATAAAACTTTACATGAACTTTTTTATGTATTCCTTCTACCTGGAAATTGTACTATAGGGATTTCAGCCCAGTGTGCAGCCATTTACACGTAATTTTAATATAATACAAGATGAGATAAATTGATTAGGCATTTGCCATGTAAGATATCATTTATCTGAAAACTATGTTGAGAGAATTTCTTCAGTTTATGTTGTGAAGGTATTCTATTTTTTCCATAGAGTACCTTTGAAGAAACAAAAAGTTTTGTTTTTTTTTTTTGTTTTTGTTTTACCTTTTTTGTATTCTTCAGTTTTCTCAAAAAAGCTTTACTGAAAGAAAGTCCTTGTTTATATCATGTTTCATTTTTCCTCACGTTTTGTGTTTATCATAGTATCATAGTATAAATTTTTTTAAATTGATTTTTGTCTTTTGCCTAGTAGATTAACTGGTTTATCACTTAAGAGCTTGTCTTTTTAAAGTGTAAAACATTAAAGTGAATTGTAATGATTTTTATTTCCTGTCTGTTCTAGATAAAAGTCCCTTCCTTTTCTGAAACTCTGTCTGCCTTGAATGTTGTGCAAGTAGCTGGAGGATCCAAAAGCCTTTTTGCAGGTAGTGTAAGTGTAAAATAATTATGATGATTTAAGGGCAGAAACAGATTTTGAGTTGTGAAACACTAACGGTGTTTCAAACTTTTTTTCTTCATTTTAGTGACTGTAGAGGGTAAAGTGTATGCCTGTGGAGAAGCCACAAATGGAAGGCTGGGTTTAGGAATATCTAGTGGAACTGTGCCTATTCCCCGCCAGATTACAGCTCTCAGCAACTATGTGGTAAAGAAGGTGGCTGTTCACTCAGGTACTGACTATTTCTATCCTTATATACGTAAACGTAACATATTAAGCCTGAAAATAGTTGCTTTGCAATTTTCTTGGGTGCTGTGGTTCCCTAGCATATCAGATTCTCTTTTTAAAATAAATAGAGGTTATTAAATTCTGTCTGTTGTATACAATGACAGATTAAATCTAATGGTTCTGTTACTAAAATCTGTGAATTTAGACTGTGAAGTTTTCTTATCTGCTGGAAGTTAACTTTGGTCATTTTGGTTTTTCCATTGGAGTCAAAGAAAGTGTTTTCATTTTTAATATTTCCACATGGTGGGTTTGTTTTTCTGATTATTTTTTCTTGCATCTCTGAAAATAGAAAATTGAGTGATTATTGATTTGCTTTTTTTTTCTTTTAAAATATGCCAGGAGATCTACTGTCACAAAAGCTTTTTGTTTTAAATTAAATCACATAAAAGCTTTGAAGAAAATGAGTAATGTGTGTGGAGCTGAAAGGCTCGTACAGTTGCACTGTGGAAGTACAGCAGTATCAAATTGTTGCTAGACCTGCTGGCTGCTTGAAAGCTCAAAAATGTAAATTTCTGTTTACACTTCTAGGTGGCCGGCATGCTATGGCATTGACCGTTGATGGAAAGGTGTTTTCGTGGGGTGAAGGAGATGATGGAAAACTTGGTCACTTCAGTCGAATGTAAGGATAGCAAATTTGTCTGTATTTCAGTAGAAGATTTGTGTTGAATGTTGCAACACTGCTGACCACCACTATTGACAACAATAGTATTTTTAATGCAGTAGGAATAGAAAAATGTGTTGTAAGAAGGCTTTTTTCCTCCCAGTATATGCCAGTTTATGGTGCAGCATTTTCAGCAGTTTTCAGGCATTTAAAAAGGCATTCAATTAATATAATACTTGGAAAGATACTTAGTAGATAAAGTCTTGAGTGGTATTTTCAAATGTCACTGATGAAATTGCATCCTTCTGGACATACAGTTTTTGGTTTCTTTAGTAAGGTATGGTTTTCAGAGGTGCCTTGAGGGGTAAAAAAACCATAGCAACTTTACATTCCTCAGCTGTAACAGTTCATAATTTAAGCCTGTCCTTTTATGGCCCTTTTCTTTAGACTTCAGTTCAGAAACTTGTTAGCCAGAAATAAATTTCTTATACTTTTCAGTAATACCTAGTTTAATCTTCCACAGGACAGCTTTGAAGAAAATTTGATTTTTCAGATTTCCCTTTGTATGTACCTGCAGGACAATGTTTTGAATAAAAAACCCCTGATAAACAAAGCCCCTGGGTAAATCTTTGTTTGTCATTCTGATGTATTTTGAGGACCTGCCCATAATACATACAAAATTAATTCAGATGGGTAATATATTACAACAAATAAATGTTCATAAGGCTAGGTCAGACTAATGAAAAGAGAGGTCCCGATGAGAGCAATATTACTGTTTATTGTTCAACTGCCTCATATTTTATGTAATTTTATTGAAAGGGATATTTGGAACTCTTGGGCATTTCATAGTAGCAGTATTTCCAGAGACCCTGCATAATTTGATGGAATCTTAGTAGTGGTTCTGGTACAGTTAATGTTAGAAAATCCTGAGTTGAATATATTTTTCAGAATTAAGAGAACACTGTAACTATATGAAGAGTAAATGTTTTCAGTAGTCACATAGAAACCTAACAGTAAATTCTAGTGCTGATTTCTCTAACGTGAAGAGCAAAGTTGGGGTGGGAGTGTCATCTCTTAACCCTACTGTCTCTGTCCACTGCTAATAAATCACTCAGCTTTGGGGCAGTGACAGGAAAGTTTTCACTTTCTATTATGCACTGTTTTAGTTGATTCATCGTGTTGACATTTTGAATTTCTCACCTAAGTTTTGCAGCATAAACATAAAATATTCTTTAAATAAATTTTGAAGTACATTAAAATAGTGTAAACTTTGGATTTATGGTGCTTCTAAAGAGTACATCTTGGAATCGGAGTGTTGTATCTGACTTTATCTTGAGATTACTGTTAGTTATTGCACAGTTTGCATTGCAACAGTTGGAGTATATTGTGTATATTTCATAATTAACATAGTGGATTTGTTGTCCGTTTTCTCTAGGAACTGTGATAAACCCAGGCTGATCGAAGCGTTGAAAACCAAACGCATCCGTGATATTGCCTGTGGCAGTTCCCACAGTGCTGCTATTACCTCTAGTGGTGAACTGTATACGTGGGGTCTTGGAGAATATGGAAGACTAGGACATGGAGATAATACCACCCAGCTGAAGCCTAAGATGGTAAAATCAATGTTTCTTGTTTCTGATGAAATGTAAATGTGGTTAATAAATGAGAGCTTGAAGCTAAAGCAACAGAAAACATGAAAGCAGTATGAAGACATTGTTTCGGAGTGATCTAAGTTAGTTTTTGGTACATATACCTCTACTGAAGGTAGAACTATTTCAGAAAGGCCAAAGAGATCCAGTTGCTTTCTTGGGAAGTGATGTAAAATGACTAGTGCTGTTTTCAGCATTGATGTCCTGCATCTACTTTGATCCATAGCTGGAAGCTACCTTGCAACAATGTCGGATTCTGAGTGAGCATGGCTGGATAGATCTTTGCTCAGGCTGGGCAGAGTGACCAAGAGGAGTCATAAGACCTTGGAAATGTTTGTAAGGTTTTAAAACATAATTCCTTTGAAGACTGACTTACTCCTGTTTTGTAGGTTAAAGTGCTCCTTGGCCACCGAGTCATTCAGGTTGCCTGTGGAAGCAGAGATGCTCAGACTCTTGCTTTAACAGATGAAGGTAGGAGTATCTTGTTCCAGAAGCTTTCTAGCACATGGGAGCACTGTGATCATTGTTTGACCTGCGATTTGATGTTTGTTAGGTTTGGTGTTTTCTTGGGGTGATGGTGATTTTGGAAAACTGGG
The DNA here is from genome assembly GCA_013397895.1 of Origma solitaria. Taxonomy (NCBI): domain Eukaryota; kingdom Metazoa; phylum Chordata; class Aves; order Passeriformes; family Acanthizidae; genus Origma; species Origma solitaria. Next base: position 666,100 of record VZRL01000791.1, read on the forward strand.
CCGAGGAGGAAGTGAAGGATGCAACATTCCTCAGAACATTGAAAGACTGAACGGCCAAGGCGTTTGTCAGATTGAGTGTGGTGCACAGTTCTCGTTGGCACTGACCAAGTCAGGAGTGGTATGGACATGGTATGTTCCATTTGCCAGGCAGTATTAACAAAGCAGTTGCTAAGTGTGTGCTGTATTTAATGCTGTTTGACTCCATCTGTGCCTTATCTGTGTGCTTTGCTCTTTAAACTGGCAGCTGTTCCAGACCAGCTGTGTCCATTCAATGACTCTAACACTGTGTCTTGTTGCATGCTTCATTATCGTTGTACTCTGTGACAATGCCTGGGTCCTAGGGAGTTAGTGGAGGAAAGGGAAGATCGTTCCTTCTCTTGGTCAACATGAAACATGTAAAGGAATGTTAATTGAGGACTGTGGAGTAGGGAAAAAGAGCTTGAGAGCCGTAGCCTGGACTATGTAGCCTACAGCTGAAGCAGAGAGTTGAGAGAGGAAGGGAGTAAACTGAAGTTCAGAGCAGGTGGGAAGAACTTTCCTGGGGACACAGGAAGGCATCAACATCTTGTTCAGCTTTTTGCTGCTCAGAAGGCCACTAAGTTGTCAGTGATGATGCCTTGGAGCAAGAATTGGTATGAGATGATCAGTAAGAGTTACTCAGATACGGTTTTACTTTTCTTCTATTTGCCTGCTTGTTTCTGCTTTGTTTTGAACACAAATCTGGCTTTTCAAATTTCTAAGCCCTCTTGTAAAATCCGAGAGCTTACTGCATGGCAGGTCAGCTTCAGAGCACTAACCAGATCAAGGTCTTTTCCCATCCTTGTGTAATAAGACTGTGGCCCATTTGATGTATATCAAAGCTAAGTCGACTTAAACCAGTCATTTTTGTTGTGTTATTTGTCAGCAGTTGCTGAATGATATGAAGAGAAATCCACAAAACTTTCATTTTTATAAGTTGCTACTGTTGTTAAAGGGGAGAAAAGTTTTTAACGGAGGTGTTGTTTTTCAGATTGCCCGCTGGAAATTGTATTTCTTTTTTGCTCTCCCTCTTGTTTTCTTTTTTGTAGTGACAAAAGGAGCAAGAAGAAAGGGAATTTGAGGATTCTTTTTTTTTAAAGAACTCTTTCCAAAATTGTTCATTCCTTCCATGCCCTAGTTTTTCTTAACACTGTTACGTCTAGTCAAAAATCTACAGCTATTACATGACATTACAGGTCTACAAGGAGATTTTTTCAGGTCTGTTTCAGCTGGGAATGTCTGCAGTTTAGGATGGCTGAGTTGCTTCTAAACTTGTTTTCTTGTATTTGTGATGGATTGAGGAAAAAAAACACAACTTCTGGGTTATAACTTTAGGTAGATAGCAGTACTCTATATCGTGTTTCTTTTCAGCATAACAAAACCTTTCTTGAGGAAAAATTGGTGGTGAGCAAAAGAACTGAGTGGGCAGTTACTAAAAACATAGTGAGAGAAATCTCAGCTGTTTTTTTCTTCTTTACTGACATTCTTGGTAGAGGCATTTTAAGGTTTACATTACTTTTGTGTATGCTGGTTTTTTAGTGCAGTTTGTATACAACTATTTTGGAAGAATTTAAATTACAGAGACTTGAGAACCTATACTGAGGCTTCCAACATTGTGAAAAAATTCAATTCTGAAAACATTTTTGTTCCTGTGTATTTTTTTCTTGGGAGTAAATTTGTTAAACATTCTGTTGTTGTTAGGTGTATCCTCAGTAGTATAAATCTGTCCAAGTCTTATCAAAACATGTGAATTTTGTGCGCATTTATAACTGCAGTGTTTCTGCAGCAGAGGAAATTAAATGTAATAGTAGTTGCTTTGCAGACAGAAAATAGTCATAATCATGCTCTTCTATATTGAGGTGAGAAGCTATGGTGTAATAGAACTGCAGTTATCCTCATTGTTATGCCTTTGGAATTCAGCTTTGATGCATTTGCTAGTTGGTGTGGGTGTTTAATGCAGTGACAAATGAAGTATATTCAGTTGGGAAGCTGCAGTGAAGAGGAATGTACAAACAGGGTTTTGAATGTTACATTGACTGTCTGTTGCAGGGGTAAGGGTGACTACTTCAGGCTGGGCCATGGCACAGATGTGCATGTGAGAAAGCCACAGGTTGTGGAAGGACTGAGGGGTAAAAAGATAGTGCACGTGGCTGTGGGAGCACTCCACTGTCTGGCAGTTACTGACACTGGACAGGTACGTTGTGCATCACCTTCCTCTCCCCTCTTTCCTTGATGCAGAAAGGAATAAACTAAACTTTTTAGGAAGGAAAGTGTAACTGTATTGGTGCTGATTAAATGAAATAAAAATTTCTAATTGTATTTATTCGCTTTTAAAAGTCCTGCATAAATATAAGCATGGTTGTAATTTAAAATGTATTAGCTTTCATATTGGTATTGGAGTTTAAATATTTTTGTCATAGTAGCTTTTGTAGTGTTTTCCTTGTATTATCTCATGGTCAGTTTCCTGCTTCTTACTCTGGAAGTGCAGAAGCAGTCATAGTGTTCTGGAAAGATTTTTCAGTGTTATCATATCATTTCAAATCTCCAATGTAATTACTAAGCAATTAATTCTTCTAACTTACTGTTCACTGTGAGCATTGAGTGTTTTATGAATTAACTGATAAATTATGAATTGACAATAATTTATGAATCATCTGATAAAGTGCTGCTTTGATTTTTCTTTTAATGTATGATAATGCCTGCATTATTTAATGAAGGGGGGAAATGTCATGACAATAGATTCTCTAAATTGCCCTAGATTACTGGCACAAATCACTAATGTCCTTTTCAGGAATTTTTAAGAAAATATTTACATGGGATAAGCAGTAAAGCTAAGTAATATGTGGAAATTTTTCCTGGCAGGTTTACGCTTGGGGTGACAATGACCATGGGCAACAAGGCAATGGAACTACTACAGTGAATAGAAAACCCACTCTTGTCCAGGGCTTGGAAGGCCAGAAAATCACCCGCGTTGCTTGTGGGTCTTCCCACAGTGTGGCATGGACAACGGTGGATGTAGCTACACCATCTGTTCATGAGCCTGTGCTTTTCCAGACAGCGAGGGACCCTTTAGGTGCTTCTTATCTTGGTTGGTATTTGTTGCCTTACATTGCTTTTTCTTTTACTGCCATCAGAGTGTTTGTCTTGTGTGTGGTTTAATGGGTGATTGAAGAGTGCTAAAGAAAACCATTTAGAAAAAAATCACGAAATAACAAAATACACCTTAAAAAAAAAAAAGTCCAACCAAACCTCTTAATGAAAGTAGACTTTTTAAATTAAAATGCAATGTGCTTTCTCAAACACCCAAGGACTTTCTCTTTATGGAGGTAATGATAGATGAATGCTATTGTAATATTAATCTTCTTTCACATTACCTCTTGTTTCTAAGGTGAGTGACTTAAGAATTAGAGAGTCAAAACAATGATATTTTGTGTTGAATCTAAAACCATCAAGCATTTTGCTAATTAAGCTTTTTCATTACCAAGGCAATGTGTACCTAATAGATATTCTTGTTATTTAAGAATGTTTTTGTAAGTAAAACTTATTTATGTGCTGATCACCAAAATATTTCTATCTGTATTACCTTAATTTTCATAAGTAAGTAACAAGTTCAAATACTATTTTATGAAAGCCTCAGTATTGACTTCAATGTTGTAACTATAGGCACTGCAGTTTAAGAATCTTCTGTAGGCTTCATTTTACAGTCACCTTTTCTGGTTTAACAAGAAATCAGATAAATGTGCTCCTTTTACGTATTATACCATTGAAAAATGCTTACCTTCTTTTTCCCCCCACCTCTTTTTAGGTGTTCCTTCAGATGCAGATTCTTCTGCTGCCAGTAACAAAATCAGTGGGGCAAACAGTTCCAAGCCGAATCGCCCTTCCCTTGCTAAGATTCTCCTGTCGCTCGATGGGAATGTTGCCAAACAGCAGGCACTGTCTCATATACTGATCGCATTGCAGATCATGTACGCCAGGTAGGCATGGAAACTTATCTTGTCTGTTGCAGGGCAAAAGATGACATAGCTTACCATTTTAGGGACTCTTGAATTAGGTGTAAATTGTTTAACAAGTTTAGACTCCTCAGGATGGGCCCAAGCTTCATTTAAATTTTCTTGCAGTGTTGATGTTAGCTTTATGTTTACAAAAATTCATTGCCTGGGGAAAAAGTTGCTTATTTAGGAATGCTCAAGTAAATAATGTAGAAGCAGTGTAAGTAAATCATGATGGATGTTATGGAGGAAGGAGTAGAGGGCAGAGTGGAAAGAATGATGAAACTTTGCACTGTCCTTGTTGCTAGAAGAGAATATTTGTGCTAAAATTTATAAAGAGAAAATCACATGAAATATTGAAGCATCAGGCCCAAAGGAGAATAACAATGAACTACCTTCTGAATTCTGGAGCTTGGAAACCTTACCTTATTTTATTAAGACAAGCTAATGTCATTTTTCAAGTTCAACAAGGGAGTGTAATTAGGTTGATGTTAATCCGTCCTAAATGATTTCAGGGATGCTGTCGTTGGAGCATTGATGCCTGCAAGTATGATTGCACCGGTAGAATGTCCCTCTTCTTCACCAGCCCCACCATCAGATGCTGCTTCTGCAGGAAGCCCTGCAAATGGAGATGAGTGTGTGCTTGTAGGAGATATCGAGGAGAGGCTGAGCCCAAACCCGTGGCAGGACAGGAGAGGGGAGGTAAGGTGTCACATTTTTTTTCATCAGTTTTTACCAGTAAAGCTGAAAAATATCTCAACTAGCCTGATAGTAGCAGAGAATAAAAAATTAATTCATGCTCTGATTTCAGAACTGGGCTCTCTGCACATATCAGATTTGAAAAAACTAAAGTTTTAGTGTGAAATCAGTTTTGAGCTTTCAGACAGCATAGTGTCACTGAAGTGCAATTGTGATGATTTCTAGTAATATTTTAGAGCTATGGAATTAATTTTACAGGAGTGATATTTTTAAAAAGTCAGTAACAGAACATTTCACCATTATTTAATGAAATTTAATTGTAAACTTAGATGAACTGATGTAGACATGAGGCCCTGAATGAAATTCTACTCTGTTGATTCCCAGCTGCTAACAAAAGCAGAACAAAGAAAAGGCCTGCTACTGAAGAGGTCTCTTTTGCTTTGATAAACTGTGAATTTGATATGTATTGTCAGGGCTTGTCCTCTACTTTGTAGGCTTTTCTACAGACACTGATGTTTTATTGTGTGGTTTTGTAGCAGCTGGCATTGAGGGGAATGTTGGCTGCTTTACCCACGCTAGGAGCATGAAATAGAAACTAAAAATACAGGCAGTGAATCTGTTGGTTTTGGACTTCTGGCTGTTTTTAAATTTTTGCTGTCTTTGAACAGTAGCCCTTCTAATAAATAGTTAAACTCTTAAAGGTTTTACAATGTGTTGTTGAAGGTTTCATTAGTTATTATTTGTTCTGGCTAGGTTGTTCCTTCAGAAGATGCTGTGACACCGTCTGCTGTAACTCCCTCAGCTGCTGCTGCCTCTTCCCGTCCTTTCATTCCAGTCACAGATGATCCTGGAGCTGCCAGTATTATTGCAGAAACCATGACAAAAACCAAAGAAGTAATGTTTTCGATACCTTTCTTAAAACCCAAGTCCTTACCATGCTTTTATCAAGCAGCTTTGTTTTTTTTTTTTTTTGTAGGATGTAGAAAGTCAAAGTAAGGTATCTGGCCCAGAACCACAGTACCTGGATGAATTTACAAGTCTCCTGGTGCCCGATGACACGCGAGTCATGGTTGACCTGCTAAAGCTTGCAGTGTCCAACCGAGCAGGCGAAAAGGGAAGAGATGTTCTCTCAGCTGTGCTGTCTGGCATGGGCACAGCTTACCCACAGGTCAGGCTTTGTTTCTGTTGCATTTTAACTATATCCTTTTTATTACTAGCTTGCTGGAATACTTTCTTGTATTGGAAGTGCAGCTCAGCATACTGAGAAAGTTATTAAACATGAAAACTTGAGTTGAACTTAAATGCATGTGAGCTTTAACCATTTTAATTGAAATATTACATTAATATATATATGTGCTGCAGATGTCAGTACCAGACTAATTTTTCAGTTTTTCATGCTGCAATTAGATGTTAAGATGGAAGTTTAATTAATGTATTAATGTTCTGGTCAAGTGTCTCTGGTTATTGGAATGAAGCTGAATTAACCAAGCTCTGTTTCCTCAGTCTGCAGAATGTTAGTTTGAAAACTTCCATGATGAGTTTTTTTTGCATCTGAGTTTATTTTTCCAGTTGATACAGTCATTATTGGTAGCTAAAAATGCTGTTATCGTATTTATAGTATATTGTAAACAATGCAATATACTATAAATACAATATTTATATAAGGACAATATTTACATAAATACAATATATGTAAGAACAGTTCTTAACTGTTAACATATACATTTCATGCATTGAAGTTTCAAACCTTTTATAAAGTATCCATGGGTGTGAGGTTTTTTTGACATAGCTGACAAAATGTTACAAATCATAAATTATGTATAGAATATCTGTGTACAGTAATGAACTGCAAGCTGTTTAATAGTTCCTGTAGCTTTACCTTTCAAATAGTAGTTTTCCTGATGGGTAGCAATGCATTTCTTTTAAGGTTTTTAAAACTGTTACTCTCCCTGCTCAATTTGCAATGATTAGCTATGTATATTGGGCTTGGGATGTAGTTCTTCAAATCTAATTAGGTACACACTATATATGCACTTATACATTAGTTGTGGTTGATTTTCTTCTAGCATTAGTAGTGAGTAGCTGAACAACTTTGGGATTGTGTGTGGTTTTTGTGTTTTTATTAGAAACTGCTCTTTTAAAATTAGTAGTTTTGACATTTCCTCCCTAAACAGTGTTTTGCAATATTACATACTGGTTAAATATTTATACTTTTCAATAACCTCTTGGTTTGTGCTCTATAGCTTAGATTCAATAGTTTGCTTTTCCTGTAAGGGAAAACAATTATTTGTGCTGTCATTTACTTACTGAAAACTGCAGGTTTTAGCTTTTAGTTTTAGGAGTTTTTCTAGCTCTAGCACTACCAAAAGGAGTGTTTTTGAATTAATATGATGGTTTTTGAATTGGAATTCCGAAAACAAGTTATTTATTTTAAATTTGGGAAGAATGGTAATTAATTTAGATTTCTTGGACTAATGAAACATACAGTTTGTAAAGTGTGTATTTTTGTTTTCTTAGGTTGCTGATATGTTGTTGGAGCTTTGTGTTACTGAACTAGAAGATGTAGCAACTGATTCACAAAGTGGTCGCCTCTCTTCACAACCAGTTGTGGTAGAGAGCAGCCATCCATACACTGATGATACATCTTCCAGTGGCACAGTTAAAATACCAGGTACAGAATTCTTAGAGTTATGTTGCTAAGATTCAATTATTTTTAAGCCTGTCTGCATTAAATTGTTTCTTAACTTACAAAAATATGTATTGAACTTTTAAACTTTTATGTCATATAAGTTTAAGCAGGACATAAACTTTTATGTCCTGTTGCTATAAAAAGGTATTTCTTGAAGCACTTATTTGCTAACGAAGATCTCAGTTCTATGGAATGTGCATTTCTGGGTTCAGTGGGTGTGATTCTGATTGCATATCATTGTTGTTTTCTGTTCAGTTACAGAGCTGAGAAGGCCTGAGTCTTTTTCAGGGTTGGTAATTGAACACTCATCTTCTAGTCTTGAGCAAGGGAAATACTTTTTTGTTTTAATGCTCTCTTTTCATTTAGTGCTTCCTTCAGTAAGTTACTTAGTACTTACCAAAAGTCAGACAACAAGAGCTATTTGCCTGAACTGTAAAGAGGTTTTTTTTGTCTTTTGCAACTTTAGTTTTGAATGTTCTAGTATAGTCTTTTGTCTGCTAGCCCAATACTCACATGAGCTTGCTGTGATTGAAGCCTTGCAAAGAGAAGAAATTACAGACAAATAATGTCATTAAATCAAAAGAAGTTAGTTTTATTCATGGGAGCTATTGCTTCCAAACAACTGTGTTTGATTCCATGTGGATTTCTAAAGTACTGCATTTGTCTGTGATATTGATTGCTCTGTAGAAATATGTGAACTCTTGGTTGCTGTTTAGGTGCTGAGGGACTGAGGGTAGAATTTGACCGCCAGTGTTCTACAGAGCGGCGTCATGATCCACTCACCATCATGGATGGAGTCAACAGAATTGTGTCCGTCCGATCAGGTTAGGAGAGCCAGTGCTTTTCAAAAGCGTCTTGTGTGATTTAAATACTAAATGAAATGTACCACTGCCTGTGACTGACTTATTGTTAGGGATATGCCAGTAAAACAGAGGAAAACCTGTGTAAATTGATACTGTCTTTTAAACTGAAAAGTTTGTGGGATCTAGACACAAAGATTGATCTTGTGTCTTTGGATATAGAGAATCTCTGGGAAGTGCATGTTATGTTGTCCAGTTCTTCCAAAGAGCGGATAGAGTGTAAATAATCAGTGTTCAGCACCCCTGCCAATGTGTGTGAATTTCTGTATAATCAAAGTGTATTTTAACAAATTGGAAAAGGATACTTATTTTGCTAGCTTTTTCCTTTTTCAGGTAGTACTTAGAGAAGTTTCAGCTTTCATACAGTCAAGACAAATGCTCTTCTGCTGTCAAATGCCCAAAATAATAGCTTGCTCTATTTCCTGCTCTGGCCTTTGTATGTGGCACTACATGAATTCTTCACATCTTTAATGTTGATATCTCTGATTTAATGTTAAAACACTATTAATTTGTAGGAGGTTTTGGAGGAATATTTTTAATCTCATCAAATTTTATGTTGAGCTTACCCATACACTACATCATATGCAAGGGTCTCAGTAGTAACTGCCTGTTCAGTCATGATGTGGGCTTTTAATGTTGACCCATTTTTCCCCAAACGTGTTTCATTACTGAGATATTTCTGGTTTGTTCCCAGTTGGAAGCTGTAAAGCTTAATTTAATGTATGTGTTGCTGTATCTTTTTGCATTGTGAAAGATAATTTGAAAATAGGACAATGAATTTTAGTAAGCTCTCATAGTTGCCTCCTGAATGTATTAATAAAAGTACTGAGGCTATCTTCTAGCAGTTCTAATTGAGCTTTTTAAGACTTACTTTTGTTAATATAACACGTTTACCTTTATGTTCATGTGCTTTACACAGCTTTTTTCTTGAATGCCGTTGTGTGATGTTTGTAATATTTAAGGAATGGCTCTTGATGAGTGGCTAGCATATTGGCTCAGACAGCCTAGCTGAATATGTTTGTCTTGCCCACTGTAACAGGTCGTGAGTGGTCAGACTGGTCTAGTGAATTGCGAATTCCAGGGGATGAGTTAAAGTGGAAGTTCATCAGTGATGGGTCTGTGAATGGATGGGGGTGGCGATTCACAGTTTACCCTATCATGCCAGCTGCAGGTAAGACATCACATACATCATTTACAGGAGGGGAAGAGTGGATTTTTTTGTTTGCTTTTACACTGCACTTACTGCGTGATATTTACACAAGAAAGTTCAATAGTTCATTTACACTTATATTAGGAAAACATTTTCATTCATACTTAGGAAGAATTTTCAACTAAGTCCTGAGAGGTGCGCTTGTACACGGAGAAGAGAGAAAAATATTTAGTAATCACTCTAGTTTGTCTCTTCATCAGTGAAGAGAGGATACTTCTGGGACACAATTCATCTGAAATGCCCTTATTATTTAAAGTGCATCTGTTTTAAAATTGGGTGAATTAAGTCATGAAAGTGCATCTTTCTTCCGGTCTCTTTAAAGGAAAGTAGAATAGATAACTCAGATGCAGACTCGCACTCTAGAGTGCTGTGTTTGGTCAACTAAATGCTGTCTATGTTCTGTTTTTATTTCAGTCTGAGGACAAACTGTCCCCAGCTTTTTTATTGTTGTTGCTTTTTGTTTCTTGCAGGCCCTAAAGACCTTCTCTCAGATCGCTGCATTCTCTCGTGTCCCTCGATGGATTTGGTTACATGTTTGTTGGATTTTCGCCTAAATTTTGCTTCCAACAGGAGCATAGTTCCTCGCTTGGCAGCTTCTCTTGCAGCTTGTGCTCAACTGAGTGCCTTAGGTGGGTATAGTCTTAAAATTAAGCCTGCTTTTTTGAGCTTACAATGATTGTTTTAAGTAATTATGTTCTTTGTGTGCTTCTTATCTCTTAGCTGCTGGCCACAGAATGTGGGCCTTGCAGAGACTACGGAAGCTGCTCACCACAGAGTTTGGGCAGTCCATTAACATCAACCGCATCCTGGGGGATAATGAGGGAGAAACACGAGCTTTGGTAAGAAGGCAGTGATGCTCTCCTCTTCATGTTTTTCATATTAAGATCTATGTGAAGCATTAAAGTGCTAGCCCTGCTGTTTTTTGTGTTGATGGCAAAATAGGAATTAGGAAAATGAATGGTCTTCTTGCACAGGTCTGCAATTCTATAAAGGTACTCCAGTTTGGAAAAAAAATGGCTAATTCCAAGACTGTATAGATGTGCTTTTGGAATTGCCAAAAAGTGGTAGGAATAATTTTGTTTTAAGAAGTGGATGAAAATGGTACTTCACACAGCAAACTGTAGTTTGGAAAGTTATTAGTGTTTTGTCACAGTCTTCTAAAGAATGTACTTCCTGTAATGCATACAGTAAGAGTAACTCTCTGGTTGTGTGGTGTCTCTAGAGTTTCACAGGGAGTGCTTTAGCTGCATTGGTTAAAGGTCTTCCAGAAGCTTTGCAGCGACAGTTTGACTATGAAGACCCCATTGTGAGAGGTGGCAAGCAATTGCTCCACAGCCCTTTCTTTAAGGTAAATGGTACAATCAGTAAAGAATATATTAAAATAGTTCTGGGATTTTTTTGAAATGTGTTAAGCTCACCTAGTCCTATATCAGAAACATTTACTGACAAAACCAGAATACTACTTCTAAAAGGAGAATCAAATACACAGATGAAAGATAAAGAGTACTTAGCTAGGCAGAGAAACTCAGAAAAACATTTCATAAGCACACTCTTTGATAAGTGACTTTGAGTTGTCCTAATAGGAGTGTTGTACGTTTCTATTTAGTTAGTTAAGTACTCTGAAGGTTTTACTTACATCCAGTTGGAACAATGTCTTAAATGGACTCTGTACTTCAAAGTAAAAATAAACAAGCTGAGGAAGTCTAGAGAAGAGCGAGAAGAATAAAGGGCTGAAAAAGCCTCCTTTGTAGTATAAATGTAAAACTAAGAGGGTACCTATCAAAACAGAAAGAAAATCTTCAAAGTTTATAGAAGGAGGAAGCAATCTGTGGTTCACAATATTCATCTGTAACATTGATTTGAAATTGAGTCAAATTGAAAATAAATTGAAAATTCATTGAATTGTAGAAAGGAGACTTAGTTTAGAAATGGAAGCCAAAAAGTTAAGCACACGGGATTTGATATGGACGAGTTAATTAATCTAGGGATGTTTTTTACAGGGAAATTATGAAAATTTGTGGTTTGAGAGAGGAAATTAGGTGCCTAACCATGTAAGACAGTGTGGCTACACTCAATGTTACCTCATCCATGAGGGTAATGAAGATGGCTCTTAGTGTCCCTTGCACTTTACATGGCTTTGAGATTGTGATCAGGCCCCACTGTCCTATGTGCTGTTCATCTCTATCAAATGCCTACTGATTTTGCATATTTTTGATACATCTCTAAAATATATTTTGGCTGTCTGCAGGTGCTTGTGGCTTTGGCTTGTGATCTGGAGTTGGACACTCTCCCTTGCTGTGCGGAGACACACAAATGGGCCTGGTTCAGGAGATACTGCATGGCATCCAGGGTTGCTGTGGCTCTTGATAAAAGGACACCATTACCTCGCCTTTTCCTCGATGAGGTACTGCAGGAATACCTTACATAGTTAATGGAAGATGTAAAAAGATACACTGAGTTTGAATCATTTTATGCCAACTGTGAAAGGAGTAACCGATAATTAGGATAATGTTGTTTAATGCAAAATATTTCAAGGGTGGCAAAGAAAATTCGAGAATTGATGGCAGATAATGAAAATATGGATGTTCTTCATGAGTGCCATGACATCTTTAAGAGAGAGCAGGATGAGCAGCTTGTCCAGTGGATGAATAGGTAATTTCTTTCAACTGTTGTTCATTTGGTCTTGTGATGCTTTGTTGTCCTACAATGATAAACTGAATTTTTTGTGACTTTTCAAAAGCTCTTCTAAGGTTTTGTTTGGTTTGCATTTTCTGCAGACGACCTGATGATTGGACACTTTCAGCTGGAGGCAGTGGAACTATTTATGGTTGGGGTCATAATCACAGAGGACAGCTTGGTGGAATTGAAGGAGCAAAAGTCAAAGTCCCAACTCCGTGTGAAGCTCTTGCTACCCTTAGACCAGTGCAGTTAATTGGTGGTGAACAGACTCTGTTTGCAGTGACTGCTGATGGGAAAGTAAGGACACAATAAATGATTGCTTGTTTGACTCCCTTGAAATATTTCACTCTCAGTCAGAATGGGTGTGGCTAAATGAAAAATAATGTGCAAAGCACAGGATTGTTAGTAGTAGCAGTAGTAGTTTTGGTTTTTTTTTAAAGAATCTGAGCTGTTCCAACTCCACCAGTACTTTCTAGAAATGCAGTGTACTATAGCATTAAATGGATGGAACAAGACATGTATTTTAGTTCTCAGTTCAAAAATGTGATCAGATTTTGGAAAACAAAGTTGGGTACAAGCAGCATGCTCACGGAGTTCCCTAAAACAGGGGTGATTATTTCTCTCTAACAGGGGAGAGGTGTAATCTGAGATGGTTCACAGTTTGCTAAATGTAAGGTAGATATTGCAGGATCTAATTCCAGGTGCTCAAATCCTGAGCAAAAAGGAATCTCAATGCAGAAATTTAGTGTAAGGTATAGGAGAAGAAAAGCAGTTCGTGAATTTGAAAAGTTTTTGTTTCTATACAGATGGCAGCTGTTAAGGCTGTGATGGAGAATTTTAGCTAGAACTTTGTGTAACAGTTACGTTCATCTGGTGAGGTACTGTAATGATTCCTTGGGTTAGTATCATCCTTGTTAATAATTCACAGAAAGGTAATGGGCAGATTAAGGGCATTTCTCGACATCACTCTGTTGAAAGAAATCGTTTTCAGAGAGACAAAAAGAATGAAAAGCAGTAATTAAAACTGTATTTATGGGATGGAAGGGAAAGAAGCAACTGTGTTTAGGTGTGTATATTCTACAGAAGAAAGAAATAAAACTGGAATAGTGCAGCTTGGAAGGAGAGCTACAGGTGACAGACGATTTTGTAATGTCATCAAGCAAAGCTATGGTCTCTTGATAGTTTTACAAAATAAGGTTTAATATTTCAAACTAAATCCCTTAAGTCAGTGAGAGTTCTTATTGACTTGAATATAGCCATGTTTTCCTGAAGTTTTTTTGCGAAATATTTAAAAATATTTCTTATTTTCCAAAAGACAAAAAATAAGAAGCCTGTAAACAACTGGGTTTTTTTTTTTTTTTAGATTTTTCTTGTACTGCATTCTGGCATACATACATTAAGAATTCTTCTCTAGAATTAATTTCTTGGGAATATTCTGCATGAGGCAAGCAAAACTAAATTTTTTTCTTTACTTTAAAGCTATATGCCACTGGATATGGAGCAGGAGGTAGACTTGGAATTGGAGGAACAGAGTCAGTTTCTACTCCAACTTTATTGGAATCCATTCAACATGTGTTCATAAAGAAAGTTGCAGTGAACTCAGGAGGAAAGCACTGTTTGGCCTTGTCTTTTGAGGGAGAAGTTTATTCTTGGGGTGAAGCAGAAGATGGCAAACTTGGTCATGGAAACCGAAGGCAAGTAGCTCTTTGAAATGTTGTGTTAAAAAAGCTGTTAATGGATACTTATCACAGTTTCTATATATTAAAATGCTGCATGAGTACTGCCTTTATGCACAAGTCAGCATAAAGTAGTGATGTGGAATCATACATTTTAAAATTGGAGAACCTCAGCATACCTTTCAGATAAGCAGTTTATCTGATTCCTGTATTTGATATTGTCTTCTAACTATCTGTGGATGGTAAAGTTCAGTGGCTTTCCTTTAGGATCTGTCTTGTAGGTATGTGGAAATTCCAGATATTTTCGGAACAAACCTGCTATTGTCCTTCTGATTTCCATATGCACTGTTGCCTACATTGAATGAGAAGTTCTGTTGTGTTAGAGATGATACTGTTCTGATACAAATATGAAGAATGCTTAAGTTCCTGGGGGCGACATTATATGTTTCATACTAGTACATTTTATGCTAGAAATTTTGGTAATGTGTCTTAAATGGGACTGATTTTCCAGGATAAATGCTTAGCTTTAGTTAGATTTTAGTAAAAGTGGTTTTGTAGTTTCAGTTTACGTGTAGTTCTGTAATATAAGATACGGTAAAATACTTCTTGCTTTTATAGGCTTCTCTCTATATATTTCTGAATGAAATATTTTTCTAGTTAAATGCATATGAATGAATTTTTCTAGTTAAAAATAGATCTTTAGGATATTAAACTAGAGAAAATGAAATACTCAGTGATTTTAGGTGCCCTCCTCATTTTAAAAGCTTCCTCTTCATCCATTGGTAAATGTGAATGGTCTGTCCGAAAAGTTTTGTCCAGACAGATGTTTTCCTTTCAGCCCTTGTGACCGCCCTCGTGTGATTGAGTCTCTGAGAGGCATCGAAGTGGTTGACATTGCTGCTGGGGGAGCACACAGCGCTTGTATCACAGCTGCAGGAGACCTTTTCACATGGGGAAAGGGAAGATATGGACGCCTTGGGCATGGAGATAGTGAGGACCAGCTAAAACCTAAACTGGTAAGAAACCTTTGGAGCACTCAGCAGTCTTAGTCCAGTTCATGTCTTCTGATTTATAACTTTCATTTCTGTATACAAAGAATGAAAGGGCAATGCAGTGGCATGTGTTTGTAAGAAATGAACAAGCTGTCATGTTGGAAAGGATAAAATGAAAAAGGGACTCCAAACTTTGTTAGTGGTCATCAAACAGCTTGCAAGGAATTTATTTTAGAGATTTAAAGAAAACCCCAAATCAAACACCCCACCCCTCAGTGAGTAAATTCTACCCCTTCACAGGAGTAGTTTGCACTGAAAGTAACAAATGAGCTCCTTGTCTTCTGGGTTTCCTCATTATTTACTTCCTGGGAAATACAGCTGTTTGCAGTGATAGTCACTTAGTCACTTGTAAGCTGCTTTTTTTTCCTGACAGAGTAATGAGGCTCTTAATTCTCATGGCTGAACACTGAGATGTTACTGAAGTATATATCAAGTTAATAAGAATTTAGCCAAGGTAGTTGTGAAGTATTTAATTGGTATTTGTTAAAGAACGTTAAGCAGTTTTTAATGAAAAAGATAGCTGTTTTCATGTGGTTCTTAAGTGGTAAATCTGAGAACTTGAACAGTGTGGAAAGTAGGTAGAATGAGTATACCGATAGCTGACAGTTGTAATTCAGACTGTTGTACTCATGTGAGCTAGACTCTTAAGAGATTTTAGTCAAAATTAGTGATACTTAAAAAACTGCCCTGCCATTAAAATGAGAATTCATTTTGCTTCCTGCATTCTCTTGATGAAAATACAGCAAAGGCCAAGATTGCATTGGTTGTATCAAACTGAGTGTTACTTTGCTGTTTTTATTCATAGCTCTGTGTATATATTTCTGTTGTTACAAGCATTAACTTTTTCCAGCATTTTAATTTGTGAGGTTAAGGTGTCATACATCTTAGTCCACTTTGGGGCCTTATCACCTGTACCCAGATGTTCTCGTTCCCCTGACCCCCAAAAAACACAAGGTCTGCTCACCTTTCCTTTCCCCACACTGCATGTTCTGTGTGAGTATGAAAATAGATAACCTGTAGATGAATTGAAATATGTGAAGTTTCGTGCTGCTTTGGATGATGGATTGTGCCACCTGGAATCTATTTCAAGTAGTGGCAAGGATAAGGAAGGATGTGATATGTGGGTCACCAACCTTTTACTTTGTAATTCCAAATCCCATACTTCATCACTAGATGGCATCATTTCAACAGATGTCGACTAAATTCACATTATGATGCAAGTGTTCAAAAATTGTAATCTAGTAAAAGACTATTTGAAATTAAGACTAATTTTTCCCCCTTACTGTATTTAGTGCATGCCCAGAGAGCCTGAAATTATTTCAACAGAATGTAGTCTTTGATAAGCTTAGATGTTTTGTATTAATTGTTTTCCCTGACCTTGAGATCAAAAAAATCAGCTAGTTCACCAGTTAAAAAAACCCAAATCCTATATTTAAAATACATAGGTGGTTTTCGTTTTGCTGATTTGAAAAGAGCAAAGCTCTTAGAGTTGCCTTTATTTCCTTATTCCTGTGCTGTTTCAGACTTGTAGTTCCAGTTATCACTTCTCCAAGTTGAGTTTGTCTCCTTTTGTGAAACTAAATGACTGAGTCTTTTATGGTGAACAAAAATGGGTGATTTCATTCCAGGTGGAAGCTCTCCAGGGTTACCGTGTGATTGATATAGCCTGTGGCAGTGGAGATGCACAGACATTGTGCCTCACTGATGATGATACAGTCTGGTCCTGGGGTGATGGAGATTATGGAAAACTTGGGAGAGGAGGCAGTGATGGCTGTAAAGTACCAATGAAGGTATTTCTGTGTAATTTTTTCATTTGTTTAGACACCATGATATTGGTGGAGAATGCTAAAGACAGATTTGTCAATATGTGCAAACTTTCACCCATCCTGGGGCATCAGGATTCTTCTGGTCGTTGTTAAGAATGAACTTCATAGGCTACAGTAACAAGTCTTTAAGTTTTGTTCTGACTGTTGAAGCTGCCCTTGAAGGTTTTTCTTTGGAAAGCATTGCTGGTTTAAACAATATTTCTCATTTTAATTTTAGTTCCTGTCAAAACATTAGGTTTTGCCAAGAAATTTTCACATTTCCGTGTGTTAATACATTTACAGTAGTCATAAGGTCATTCCAGAAAGGGCTATCAATTAATTGAAAAGTAATCTTACTTTATTATAAACCCTTCCTATGTATGCATGGTTGACTTGGAATTTCTTCACATGTTACAAATGAAATCCATGTAGCCATCAAATTTTAATTCCAGGATTTGTTATGAAGATCAATGTTGCTTGTGTTTGAGAAATGTGTGTGTCACTGTGCATACCTATGCACAGTGGATTTTAATCCTAAATCCAGAATCACACTTCATTACTTGGACACAGGTATCCCCATTCACAGGTTTCCAAATGGTTCCAGCATGATGTAACATAATGTGAAAATAAGCTTGTTTATGTTTCATCAATCAGTCCCATAGGATTGATGGTAAAGCAGTGCAAGGTCCTACACAGAATAAATAGGAAGAGTCTGCTGGAGGTATAAATATTATGTCAGCAGAATCACATTCATGTCCTACAAACAAAGGATGATCATTAGTGTTTGTAGACAAGTCTTATTGTTTCTACTCAGGGCAATTGCGGAGTAACTCTTGGCAAAACATACTAGAGATGATCTTCAACAGTTTGAAATTTGAGCCTGTTTTTAGTTATTCAGCAGTAAATGGTAGAAAGATGAAAGGAGTGGAATTCTTCTAAATTATCTACATAATCATTTTAATTAGTAAATATACATATAGACATACACTAGCATGTTATATTTTACTTAAGACATTTCAATCTACACTCTCCTTAATTAACTAATTTGATTTTCATTTAATATTATTTTTCTAGATTGATTCCCTCACAGGCCTTGGAGTGGTTAAAGTAGAATGTGGATCACAATTTTCTGTGGCCCTTACCAAATCTGGAGCAGTATATACATGGTAAGTATTCTGTATTAGTTCTTTTGACTGTGTTACATGGCACCTTGTCTGCAACAGATATCAGTGTCACACTGTGAAGATGTGTGTTATCACTGTCACGCAGTGATAACAGTGAAGGCACTGTTTTGATCTCTTCCAAAAATTGTTTGAGTTCCAGTGTCTTGATTAGTAATAAAATCTACCACTTTGGGGAACATTTTCTATTGCCATGAATGAAAAATCCCAAGTATTTTGTCTTGGAAACCTTAGCACAGGGCTGTCATTGTCACAGACATTGACCACTGCAAGGTGCAGAACTTCAAAGGAGGTCAGTAGAATTATAAGCGTGAAGTGTCATGCAGGGTGGAAGGTGATAGCATGAATAACTTTCTCATGTATTATCAAAATTATGGCTAGCTTGTGGTGGCTGTAGTCTGAGAATTTGATTTTAGAATTCATTGTTTTAATCTTCCTTACACTATTCCAAATTTTATAGTTTAAACTACTAGACTGAAATATTTAAAAAGACTTAGCAAAATACCTTCCCAACTTCCCTCAGCTACCTTGTTTGTATGACATTAGGTATCCTGAAACTGTATGAAGTTCCAGTCTCTGAGATCAGTAAATATACTGGTTTTGCAGATGAATGCTTCTAATAATACTTGACTCCTTTAAGAGTTAAAAAAAGACCACCCCTGGAAAAGTGGTAAAAGGAACTATGCCGATTAAGTAGGAACAGTGTATTGGAGGTGTAAGAATCTGTACTGAGACAGCAGAATCACATCCATACAAACTAGGGATGATTAATGTTGAATGTTTGGAGAATATTTTGGTATTGCACTTTATAAGTACATCTGCAGATCAAATATCAGACATAGCCTGTCATTGCATTCTTTCCACAGTTAAAACACAGTTTTGAAATGTTTTACCTTCTCTGTGCAGGGGCAAGGGAGATTATCATCGCTTAGGCCATGGATCTGATGACCATGTTAGAAGACCACGACAAGTGCAGGGACTGCAAGGAAAGAAAGTTATTGCAATTGCTACAGGGTCTTTGCACTGTGTTTGCTGCACTGAAGATGGTATAAAAATCAATTTACTTAGTTCTTTGCACTGAATTTGAAAAAATTGAAACTCTGTCTTTTAGTCAACTCTTGGTAGGTTGTCCTTGCTAAAAATGCTGGTTCTCTGTGTGCACAGAGATATTTTGTTTATAGATATTGCATATTTCTTGAGCAGCAAGCATGACATTGATTTAAAGTGATCACATAAAACTAAATAAATGAAAATGAAAGAATTCAAGTTGCATAAACACTGATGATCAAAGAAAAATGTAGAGCTCTAAAGGTAATTACAGAATGGTTAAGCAGTAGCATTGAGTGGATTTGGCTTTTTTTGGGGGGTTTGTGAGTTTGTTGAAGTGTTTAACTTGCTAAATGAAACACTGCGCAAACAATATTGCTTCTTACATAGCGAGTTGAGATAGTGAATATTCTTTGCAGCAGACTCACTCCCACAATTAGCAAGTCTGCATAATAACTAGGTGTTTTATAGGTGCTAGTGAA
Source organism: Origma solitaria (assembly GCA_013397895.1). Classification (NCBI taxonomy): domain Eukaryota; kingdom Metazoa; phylum Chordata; class Aves; order Passeriformes; family Acanthizidae; genus Origma; species Origma solitaria. The sequence goes on from VZRL01000791.1 coordinate 685,490, forward strand.
ATATAGCTGCAGAAAATGAACACTCAGGAACAAGGTTGTTTCCTTAAAAGTATTTCCCAATTATCTTGCAACAGCAAGCACCTATTTTAGTATCCTCCCTAATAATACAGCTTATTATAGGATTTTGGTCTCATAAAAAATATTAAGCCTTTTAAATTTCTTCTTTTTTTAATATTGGCTTTGCTTTTGCTATGAAACTATCAAATACAGGCTGTTCTTGATGTTGTGTTACTTTTCTGCTCTACCATTTTCTATTCTGGCACCAAACCTTTTAGTTGTACAAACTATGAAGAAAGAAATTCATCTTATGCTAGCTGTTCTATAGAGACTGTGGACCTAACTGTGTCAATCAAGATTTATCTACACAAGATAGGGGATTTCAGGATGGCCATCAGTCCTAGAAATCTTGTTTACAGCCCAAGGCCTCATCTGGTTAAATAATTGCCATTTAAAGAAAAAAAGGCAAAAAGCTTGTGTGTTAGCTTCAGGGTAATAAATTATTTTTATTGGTTTAGGGGAGGTGTATACATGGGGAGATAATGATGAAGGGCAGCTTGGAGATGGAACAACTAATGCCATCCAAAGACCACGCCTGGTTGCAGCACTTCAGGGTAAAAAGATCAACAGAGTAGCCTGTGGCTCAGCACATACTTTAGCTTGGTCAACCAGTAAACCTGCTAATGCTGGCAAGCTTCCTACACAGGTAATATTTTTAGCTTATTGAATTCAGATTTTAAACATACATAATGTGCTTATTGCTGACCTTTCAGTAGATGTATTTCCTTTCCAAATCCCTGCATAAGCTCAGTGTGCTTTGGTTTGACTTCAGGTTTGAGCCAGTTACTTTGTTTTACTCTTCTGTATTTCCAAAGGATTCAATTTTTCTGAGCTTAAAAAGCCTCTTCATTCACTTTTTAATCCAAATGTGGAACAATTACTCAGTTTAAAAATTGGTAGGAATTTAATTCTGCCTTGCAGGTCTGAAAATGTTATGCTTTCCAAGGGAGTTCTTTCTTGCTTGCTTTATACTGAGAAGGCTTGTTTTTTTGAATATGCTGTATTTCAGCTGTGCCTGGATATAGTGATGACATGTATGTAAAATGTGTTTGTTTATGGATAAATTGTAAAATATGGAATAGCACTTACATTCTAGCCATCATACAATACTTAGTTCAGTTTAGATGGATGCTATTAGTATCTTTTATAAACAATTGAACTCCATGTGTGAAGTTTTGAAAGTGTGAATAAACAAATATCTGAATTTCTAATACCAGTTTACCTACAAATCTGAAGATGGTTGTACTTTTGAATAAAATATATAATAATTCTAAGTTAGATTTGGATATCATTGCCTTAGGTTCCTATGGAGTACAATCATCTGCAGGAAATTCCCATCATTTCACTGAGAAACAGGCTTCTGCTCCTGCATCACATTTCAGAACTCTTCTGTCCTTGCATTCCAATGTTCGATCTTGAAGGAAGACTTGATGAAACTGGACAAGGACCCTCAGTTGGGTTCGACACATTACGGGGAATACTGATATCCCAGGGAAAGGTAAGTTATCAGAATGTTTCAACTGTAATGGAGAACTACTGTTTAAGTTGTTTCTGAAGAAAAAAGAGCTATAAATCTTGATTTGTTCTGTGAGTTGTATATCAGGTATTTGCATTCTGATAATGTAGACTTCTTTCTTTGTGTTCTTTCTACATGCAGTGTTTTTCTCAGTTCTTCATCATAGTGCTTTTGTGTGTGGATCTTGAAAATAACTTTATGCTGTTAATCTTCAGTTTGTAGCATAGCTGAATTCTTCTGGAGTATTCAGTAGATGATATCCTGGAAAAAATGTAAGATCGCAGACAATGACCAATTCATACCTGTTTGTATTTCAGTTATCAGGGTCAGGTGATATACTAGTTGATTCAAAGCTCTGTGCAGGTACAAACTTGTTTTAGACTGAGCTAAAAGTGAAAATGGAATACCTAGGAGTTCAATCTCAAGTGGTAAAGAAAGGGGGTTTTTACAGTTACTAAGTAAAGTCAGTCATGAGAAAATGTAGATAATTGTAATGCTTCAAAGCCGCAACACTTATTCAAAACTTCACATATGATAAGCCATAAAAACATGATTTGCCTTCAGTATAATCATCGGTTTTGGGTCTGAATTTTCTCACTGTCATAGTAATTTGTCTAACTGAAAAAGCAAACATTAAACAAACAGACAAAATCTGCTGGGAGATATCTTTGAAAAGAGAATTGGTTAAGTTTCCCGCTGCAGTGCTGTTCTGTGTCCTTAAATAAGACACATGGCCTGTAACTTAGACTACTTAGTATCTGTTGTCTCAGGGTCTCCTTCTCTAGACTCCAGTAAAACTGTGTAGCAGAACGATCAGGCTGTGTAGGTACTTCACAGACCAAGGGAAATCATCAAAACCTAAAGTAGAAAGGAAATCCTTGCCATTCTGTTCATGAGACTTTTGTCAATGCCATTAGTTGTAAGTCCTTACATATGTAATGTTACATATAAGAATGTGTGTGGAGGAGGCACATTCAACCTAATTTACTTGAGTCTGCAGAATAATTACAGAAAGGCTTTGGACATAAGGTAAAATGGGATATCGGGCATAAATACATCAGAAGCATTCATGAGGCATCAGAGGTTGCGATGCCGTATTCATATCTAGGCATTTAAGTCAAGCTCACTTTCAGAGATTCTAAAGACTTAAAAAGCTTCTTAGTCTTGCTTGAAATTGACTGTAAAATTATATCCAAATATTTAGTGAGAGAACCTCAGATACTTGAATTTGCATGAAAAGGATTTTAAAAATTTTTATTTGTTGTTTATTTATTGCTTTCTGTAGCAAGATGATCTCATCTTTGGCTTTTTTGGTTGTCATTCTCTGATGTTAATTATCCTCTATATACTTACATTTTTCTGGTATAAACTAATTTATACTTGTACTCAGCAATATGGTGGTTGCTTAGTAATTGTGTCTGAGTGCAGTGCAACATTTCAGGCCATGGTTTTGAGTGGTACAGATGGGACTTTCTTCTTTACTTTTTTAGTATCCCCACTGTCTCAGACATGAATCATATTAGCACAAATAACATGATCCTTGACTAACATCTTGCACCTTCATATGCTGTTGCTTTTTTATTTCCTGGGTTGAACTATGTGTTTATCTGCACAATATGTTCAGGGTTCTTACTTGATTTCAGTTTTGCCACTATCTGGGGTTTTTTTAGGAGGCCGCCTTCAGAAAAGTTGTGCAAGCAACTATGGTGAGAGATCGTCAGCATGGGCCAGTTGTGGAGCTCAACAGGATACAGGTATCCCAAAGTGAAGCTGTAATTTACTCTCTGTATGTTTAGCCCACAGTGCTGTGCTGGTCAAAGCTCTTTCTTTGTTTCAGCTGCTTGGTATCTGTTAAAGAGTTGGATTTTTATCAGAGAATCAAACAATGAAGAAGTGAATGCAGTTAGGGCTGCTTATGTTCTTTTCAGTGTGTTTTTATCCATACTGTAGTTGTTTGGGGAGAAGGTTACACTTGTTGAAATGTTAAGTGAATGATTTAGACTCTTAATGAGCAAAGTATGCCCTGCTTGACAAAGGACTGCTTTTTCAAAACTCACTACATTAGATAGTTTAAGAGAGTAGTGATTCTGATGCTTTTCTTACCTTTCCAAATGCTCAGCTGAATTATTCATCTGTTGCCTTCATAACAGAATATGAAGGGTAAAAAAAAAAAAAAGGGCAAGGAAAGAAAGCTCTTGAATATAATTAAAATTCAGGCTGATAAACTCTTGTCATTTGCTGGTCATCACATGTAGTCATATTGATTGCAGAAGTCTTTGATACAAAAGGGCTTTTTTCTTTATCACTGACGTTAGGAAACGTAATGTTGTGCCTTAGGCCAGATATGTCTTTTTTCTGTAGATACTTCTGTAACATAGAATAGTAAAACATTGTTTTCATTTAAATGGACTGCAGCCCGATCTTAGAGTCCTCATGCAATTCTTTCCTTCCTGTTGTGGTGGGTTCTTCTTTTCAACTTTTTCTTTTTTCTTTTTTCTTTTTTCTTTTTTCTTTTTCCTTTTTCCTTTTTCCTTTTTTCTTTTTCCTTTTTCCTTTTTTCTTTTTTTTAATATTGGAAAAAGTAAGAAAATCTACTGTTTCTGAGGTTAGAGTGGAGAAATTGTGAAAATTTATATTTGTTATTTTCTCTTAGTGAACAGAAATACATCCTGTTTTGGCTGGATTGTATTTCTACTTCTTTGCTATTTTCTGTGGAAATTTAAAATTTCTTGTGCTAATGCTTTGTGATTAATATGTGTTCTAGTTGACTGGAATCATAGCATTGCTAAGTTTTTACTCATTGAGTCCAACCGTACTATTTGGAAAGCTGAGGAGAGTACCAGAGATTTTTTCATTACTTTTTAAGTATGTGAATTCAGAAAGTCCAATAAATAGTGCTGGTATTTTAAGCAGGAAACAAGTGATGAGTAGGTTTTGGGCTCGTTTCCTAGTGTCCTCCTTCTTCATTAATTGAGATAGGCTTTCTCTTGTATTTTAGTTTGTTTTTTAAATCTGTCTTGATCTCTAGAATAGAACTGGCAGCTTCCCTTCTTCATAGCTTCTGGGGGAAATAAAATATTGCTGTAACTAAGCCTGTCAGTTTAGCCAGGTGAAGACTAAAAAATGTCATGTTCATAATCTGGCCTGATTACACAGAACCAAGTATGGCTTACAATTTGAGTTACCTTTTGCTGAGAATGAAAATCTGGATTCTGAAACCATTTGATCCTTTATAATACTTAATTGAAGATTCAAAGCTGCTCTCAGAAAAGTTAAGTGTCAGTATTAAAAATTTTCATCTTATTTGCAGTTTTAAGTTAAAGTGCAGCTGGGCTTTAAGACCCTTTGACTTTCAGAAGAGTCTTCTTGCAGTTTATAGATTATACGGTACAGTCAATTCACTTCATCTTCCTTGGTATAAAATAAACAGATGAGTTTTTAATTTAAAGGTTTTTTTCCAGATATTGGCTTGTTTTTTGAAATACTTCTTCAGTGTCCTTTGCTCTTTAGTGGTTTCTTTGGAAGTACCACAACTAAACATAACAGCTGTCTAACTTGCAGTGTAAAACCAAGCAAAACACCACTCCCTTGTCCTGAGGTCCAGTGTTACAGGGACAAGATTCCTTTAGATCACATTCACCTTACAGACTGCTTGGCCCTGGGTCTTCTCTGCTGGGAGCTTGTAATGGTGGGACACCATTTCTGTAGTTTTTTTTCTCAGGATTTGTGAAATACAATGTGGTGACTGCACTGTAATGCAACCAAGTGCCAGCCTGGTGTTTCTATAGGATAAAGTTGAGTGTAGATATTTCATGCTTTGGGGTGTAGCATGAAGGCAAGCTTGGATGCAACAGAAACAGTGTGGGATGCTGTTGGAGGACTGCATAGGGCAGAAGAAACCAAATTTCATGCTGGTTTATCCATACTACTTTTTGGGAATAGTCATTAAGTAAAATGTTCCAAAACAGCACCTGGGCCTTGTTCTGGAAAGGTGTAATGTAAGTAGTCAAAAACTAAGCCAGAAGTGAAGTAACAGTTAAATGACTATTAGCAGATCAGATTTTCCTAGTGTTTAAGTTCTTGTGTAGTTCATGTGGTGGCAAATGGACTGTGTGTTTTGACCTGCAAGCAGATTCTTTCATAATACTGTTAAAACATATCTTTGCACAGCAGTTGAAAGGAATTTCTTCCTTTTCAAAAGGAAGCAAATTTCAGTCATTGAGGGGAAATGTCTACTTTCATGAACATAATACGGCAAAGAATCTTCTGGTTTAATGTTATTTACTGTCAAGGGAGGAATGTGATATGTATGGATATATGAAGTACCACTTTAAGACTGGTTTCTTACTCCTCACAAGGACTCCTTATGAAATATGAGTTATAAAAATCTCACTGACGTGATGAGTAAAAATGATCTGACCTTAAAGTAGGCACAGCGTATCAATGAGTGAATTCTTTTTGAATGTTATTTCTGTTTGAATAACATCCCTCCTTCCTGGTTATTATCCTCCTCCCTTATCAAATGTACTTTTAAAGAACACTCATTTCATTATAGCCTTCATTTTCCTACACTGAGCAGGCTAAGGTTTTTTTGTGTGCTTGTCTTTAGAGCAGAGAATAGTCTTTTCTCTACTCTTCATCTTTTTATACTCTATTTATTCTGTAGCATTTAAGTTTGAGCATAGAAAACTGAAACTCATGGTACAGGTGAGAACTGCGTCTGTGCTTTTATAATTGTTACACTGATACTTCTCAACCTCTTCTGGTGATTTTGTGACATGTCTTTAAATAGTGTTTGTTTTCTTCATAGATCTGTCTTATCTGTTAACTGTATATATTTCTCTTTCTTAACTGATTCTGATTTAGAACCTTTTAGAATCTTTTTGTAAACTGCTTTTTTAGTGTCCAAGTGCATGGCTTTACATACTAGATTTCTCCCGACTTCTGGGAGAGCGTTCTTCTGGGTTGAAGAGAGTCTCATAGAATGGCCAGTATTTTTCAAGCTGCTCAAGACTAATACAGAGTTTCTCAACTTAAAACTTCTTGGGCATACAAATTTCTTAGAAATCCATTGAATTAAAACCAGCTTGTGTTGATATAGAACATCTTAGGACGTGAGGGGGATTTAGGTGTCTCAGCCTTTCAATAAAACCTGAAAGAAATCTGGTGGTTGTTTTATCCAAAGCCATCAGAAATATGCAGCATGAGAACAACTGGATTTTGAAATGCACTGTAGCTTGTGGTGTGTCTAAATACAGATGAGTGGGATGAGTTTGGGTTATTTCTGAATGAACAGTCTCGTGGATATTGGTGATCTGTGTGCACAAAGGAGTCCCTTTGCAGTCAGGACAGGTTGAGAATATAAATTGCAGAACACCAAGGGGAAAAAAACAGATGTCTAATATTTCTCCAGCCTTCTGTTCACTTTCCATTTCTTTCCTCTATACTGGTGAAATACCTTTTGTATTCTTACCCTTTTTGTGTGGGTGTCTTGCAGCAAAATCCATGGGATCTTACTCGCATGCCAATTCTTAGGGATCTCCATCAGATCTTAAAATACACTGTTTCTGTAGGTGCCTAAACATATTACCTGAGTATCTATATACATATGTATCTTGATTGTAATTATTTGTTTTTAGAGGCTTCTAGTAAGTATCACAAGTGCATGTTTAGTCATTACCATTAATGAATGTAAGAATAACACATACTCAGTTTTCTGGCCAACAGTACAGCCTCTAATCTCTTGTGTGAAAAACTTACCCAGATTTGTCAATTGAATCTATGAGTAGAGATAGGATGAATTAACTAAATGGATTGAAATCAGAAAAACTGAATAGGCCGAGTCATTGGCTGCTTCTTCAGAAACAAGGGAAGAAGTCTTTATCATCAGACTTCATCTTTGCTATCCCTCTGTCTTTCCATTTTCCTTTAAAGATTAACAGATACTGAGTAGTGACAGATGAACAAAGAACACTTGGAAATTAAAGATAAGGCGTTGGTGGTTGAGGGAACTGAAAATTCCTTATTTATCTGCGCAGTGATGCCAGCTGAAATGTGTTCTTACAGTGACTTTTATAATGTGCTTGCTCAATAGGTAAAACGCTCCAGGAGTAAAGGAGGACTGGCTGGACCCGATGGTACAAAGTCAGTGTTTGGCCAGATGTGTGCTAAAATGAGTTCCTTTAGCCCTGATAGCCTTCTGCTTCCTCATCGTGTTTGGAAAGTCAAGTTTGTTGGTAAGAAAGTTCCCAACACCCCACCCCTTCTGACTTTGCACTTAACTTTTCAGTTTTCTTGGGATTTACTCTTTTGGAGAACTTGAAGGAAGGAAGAAAGGGATACAGAAAAAACAATATATGTGTGTAGGCAAAGGAAGGTGCTTAAAATGTTGGGAATCAAAATGATTTTATAAAACTCCTCAAGATTAATGGAAATGTTTCTGTAATTCTCTTCAGATTCCAGGGACAGCTATTCTGCTTACAAAAAACATTCTGAAAAACTAAAACCTAATTTTTCAGCTGTCTGAATTGGTAAATAATCCTGGCTAGCTGGTTTTAGTGGTAGGGTGGTTTTTACAATTCACATGTCACTCTGAGCTATTTAATTGAAAATATTTTAGATTGAAGAGGTATTCTATCTATTGTATATGGGCTAAATAAAACATACCTACTTTAAAATGTTGCTCATAAAAAACAAAGCAACACTATTCCTTTTCTATTTCTATTCTGTTTTATTGTGATTAGCATATAGCACAAAATGTTAGTTGCACTCTGTCAAAATAGTATTTTTGTCACTGTGGTATGTCATATAATCTTCTAAATAATACATTTTGCAATGAACTGGAAGCCAAACACAGAGCCAAACTTCTAGGGTTTTTATATTAACAGGTACAACAGCAGTGCAGCTTGTAGTAAACTTTTGTTTACTCAATTATCCCCACAGAGGAAATACAGTTTGTTTCAATGCTTCAGTTATTTTTGAAAGAATATTTAATTTTGAGCCTTTTTTCTTCTTGAAGGTGAATCTGTGGATGATTGTGGTGGAGGTTATAGTGAATCAATAGCAGAAATGTGTGAAGAACTTCAGAATGGGCTGACCCCTCTGTTAATTGTGACACCAAATGGAAGAGATGAATCTGGAGCAAACAGAGATTGTTTCCTACTAAATCCTGCTGCCAAGTCACTCCTGCATATGAACATGTTTCGCTTTCTTGGTAATTTCTTAGTAACTTTGTGATATTCTATGTGCTTTATATGCATCCAGAATACCGGGAATCTAATGACGTCTGTAAATCATGTTTAAACTTACAGGTGTACTTTTGGGCATTGCTATCCGGACTGGCAGCCCTCTGAGCCTCAACCTGGCTGAGCCGGTGTGGAAACAGCTTGCAGGAATGAACTTAACAATTGCTGATCTTAGTGAGGTGAGCAGGAAACTCCTGGGTAGGATATAGCCTACAGAAGACAAGCAGACTCTAGCATAATTTCTCAAGTTTCCCTGGTTTTTGTGTACTTGTATTTTGACTGGCTTTTTGTATTTTGAGCCACTATGCAAGGATGATTTGTTCTGTTAAAACTGTAAATATAAGTTGTCCAAAAATACTTAAATAATCTATATGGATTGTAGAGCATTCTCCAATCTTCTCATGGGTTTGACTAGATAATCTTTGTGGTTGAATTCCTACTTCCCAGTAGACCTTTCTGCAGCTGTTACTGTCTGTTGTTCTAGGATGCGATAACTGATTTGAGGGCACATGCCTGCACTGTTTTGAAGTAAAAGAAAATAAATTTGAACTGCTACTAGCTTGTGCTCACATACTGAACATCAGAAGCTTTCAGTTTCTGTTTCCCGAGCTCAGTAAATTTGGAGTAAGACTTAGGTCTTCATTACAAAGGAGAGTTCTGTCTCAAACACTGTCATGTAGAACTGTACTTACTGTGAAAGCATTGAGTCATTTACTTGTCAGTGAGGTTTTGTACCAAACTCAGTGCTGGTAGGGATGATTATGCTTTTAAGCTTTAAATCCATTTTCTCATCTGATACGGTTTCTTGGCAAATGCCCTCCAAAAAGATTGAAATCTAGAATATGTGCACTGTCCCACATCCAACATAATGAAATTTTATGTAAAATAGTAAGCCATTTTAGGGCTTTGAAATCAAGTTAGATGGATTGTGGTCAGACATTTGTCAAAGCTTTTGGTAAGTTACACATGATGCACTGCTTTTGGTATGCAAGAGATGCTGTTGTATGGTGCTAGTAAACTGACTTTAACTGGGGTTTCTTCCTTTCAAAGGTTGATAAAGATTTTATTCCCGGGCTTATGTACATTCGAGACAATGAAGCTACTTCAGAAGAGTTTGAAGCCATGAGCCTCCCATTCACTGTGCCTAATGCAAGTGGTCAAGATATTCAGTTGAGTTCCAAGTACACCCATATTACACTGGATAACAGAGCAGAATATGTGAGGCTGGCAATAAACTACAGGTTTGTTGAATAAATCATTTAAATTACTGATATGGATATGCATTTTCTTTTAAAAATATATATGTCAGCTTTTAAACAATAAGCTACTTTATGCTCTTACATAGAAGTATTTTAATATTTTCATGTGATTACAGTGTTGATTTTCTGATTTCACTTACTGTATCCAAGGAGAAAAATCTTAATTTTTAGGAAGCAAAATGAATGAGGAGGTATGGCTCTAGATTTGTCCTGACAAAGCAGTTTTGGCAGCCAATTTTATGGGTGGAGAAATGTCCCATGCATCTAATTCTTCCTATGGGCTGAAGTAATAGGCTTGATCAGTAAGCTCTTTGTGAAGAGAGCTTAGATCTAGTACTGCTGCACTCGTACTTCTTCATATCATCAACTGCAGTCAAGGGCAGCATCTGCTGAATTCTTATCCAAGTTGGAAGGCACAAACCAAAATGTTCATTCCTAGGGTAGGACACTGATGCACTCCCACAGGTGCCACAAGCTGAACGCTGCACTGAAATCAGTGGGAAATAACTGCTTGGTGTTTGAGAAGACCAGCCTGTGGTTGCTTATGTAGCCAGGTAGCTAATCTAGATGAGTACATCTCAGAAACAATCATAAGCATCTTGTATGTGAAGCAGTGGGCCTAGTGCCTACTGAAATATGTAAATTTAGATAATTTGGATAAGAAGCTGGTTCATGCTTCTTTTATTCATTCCACTATAGTCCTCGTCTTCAGAGAGTGTTTGAGCAAGACTGTATTATTGCAGTCTTATATACTGCTTATTAGTTTGTAGTTACAGCGTCTGCCAGCAATTAAAGAGAGAGATTTCATTTGGAGCTGATACTCTTTTGAAGAAATGGCTTTGCTCTCTTGCCAGTTCCGGCTGTCCTCAGAGGACGTGAGCAATTCTAAAGCATTGTACAGTTAAAAGGCCTTGGGGAGAAACATTTAAAGGTTAAGTTAAGTATCAAGTTTTATAACTATATGAAGCCATTGAGAGGGAAAACTGGCACCTGAATAGAATCCATGTAGAAAAGTGGATGCAAAAGACTAAACTTGTCTTGATATCTTTGTTTATTTTGGTGATGACTAGCTTGAGAACAGGACTTGTCAGAGATGTTTCTGCTCTTGTAGGGGGAGGGCCTTGTAAAGCATCTCAGAAATTATTTGACAGGGGAAAAAAATAAGCAAAACACAAACCTTGTGTGGCATCAGAAGCAGTGAAATGTTATTTATCAGTGTCTGCCTTGAAATAAAAAACCTACTGTCCCCTCAGACATGGTATTTTAGTTCAAACCCATTTTTTTTTACCATAATGTCTGTCTAGTGCTGTGCATCTTTGAAGTTAAGACTTTCATGATACAGCCACTTTTTTTACAAGAGCATGTTTTTTCCAAGTATGGTATTGGTCTGTTTCTGCCAGGCATAGAACATGAATAATACTGGAAATAAATAATCCTAAACACTGGGAGATATGTCCTCCATATTGAGCTTGCTGGGCATTAGGAATTAGTGTAGAAAGTTACCTTGTGATAAATGTTTGTTACTGTTCCTCCGTACGTAGCTCAACATTTGGGGAGAATGGTTAAAGTTGCTTTGATACCACTATAATTGCTAGAAATGACATTTAGAGAAACTCTGCAAATGTGTCTTTGCAGGCTTCATGAATTTGATGAACAGGTTGCAGCAGTTCGTGAGGGGATGGCCCGTGTTGTTCCAGTTCCTCTACTTTCACTCTTTACAGGATATGAACTGGAAACTATGGTATCAATTTCTGCTTTGTTACTTCTATCACACTAGGAGTGAGAGTATTCACTCATTTATTTTACTAGTACAAACCCCACATTAAATGCTGTTTATAATGATTGCTTTGTGGTTGAAAACCTTCAGTACAAGGAAAGACTAGAAAATGTTTAATTGCCCTCTTGGTGTTAGTAAGGTTATTTTGATGTAGCTGAGCAGTGATGTAATGAATTATTTCAGGAAGAAACAAACAAGCAAAACCAAAAAAACCCCACATGTCAGGGATCTAGGAAGTAAATTGGAGATGTTTGTCCTAAGTAAAATGTTTAACTCTGTATGTGGTTCAGGAATATGAAAAATGTTCGTTCCTGTTGCATGATGGGAAGAGGTATATTTAGAATTATTGTACTAGGAGACTGTGCATGGCACTTCAAATACTCAAATGCTCAGTTTTTCAGTGTAAAAGTTAATTAAATATTTTAAAGGAAAGGAGGGAACAAATCACCTGTGATTGATTTGATTGGAGTTGTGTAGCCTATCACCGTATTTTATTTTTCAGGTATGTGGAAGCCCAGACATTCCACTTCATCTCCTGAAATCTGTAGCAACTTATAAAGGCATTGAACCAACTGCTTCCTTAATACAGTGGTTCTGGGAAGTGATGGAGTCCTTCTCCAATACGGAGCGCTCTCTCTTCCTGCGTTTTGTGTGGGGCAGAACAAGGCTGCCCAGGACTATTGCAGACTTCAGGGGGAGGGACTTTGTTATTCAGGTAGGGTGTATGGGATGGGGAAAGCTGGGGGCATCTTAAAAAGCTGGTAGGGGAGAAGTAGCAGCATGACTTAACAAAAGACCAGCCTGATTTCATGGAACTGTTTTGCAATGTTACATTGTAGATTCAACAGTGCAACAGAGACCAGTAATGTATGTAACTGTTCTTCTCTCTTGGCTTGGACAGGTGGATGTTCATTTAACTTCCCAGCCATTTGTTTCTCTTGATTTTGATAGTTTTCCACTGTCAGTCAACTGTTTTTGCTGGCATTTATTTAGCATTTCATTCAACTTAGCTAATAATTTCAGCTAAATTAAAACCACACAATCTTCAAATCATCTTTTGATATCATCTGAAGTAATACACTCTTTTAAAAATTGTTCCTAACCACATATTCATAATCAAAACAGCTCATACATGTCTGTTTTTATTTATTGATTTATTGTAGGGGAAATGGATTTGGCCTCTTTATTGTCCTTTTAAGGAACTTCAGCATCAGAATAAAAAATAGAACATGCTGTAAAAAAAAAAAACAACCAGTTATTATTTCGATACTTATTTGTGTTTTGGGCAATCAAAAATATAATGCTTTTTTCTTTTTCTTTTTAACAGGTATTGGATAAATACAATCCTCCAGACCACTTCCTTCCTGAGTCATACACTTGCTTCTTTCTCCTGAAGCTGCCCAGGTATTCCTGTAAGCAGGTACTAGAGGAGAAACTGAAGTATGCCATTCACTTCTGCAAGTCCATAGACACTGATGACTATGCCCGGATAGCACTGACAGGAGAGCCGGCGGCTGATGACAGTAGTGATGATTCTGATAATGAAGATGCAGATTCTTTTGCTTCAGATTCTACACAGGACTACTTAACAGGCCATTGAAAAGTAATATAAGGAGTAGTTGTTACAAGCACTGAGGCAAAATGCCAAAATGACAATGAAGCCAAGGACAGTTTAGGATTCAGAACTGAAACTATATAGTGAGAGGAATGGTAACCTTCTGAACATGGGGAAAGTGTGTTTGCTACTCACAGTAGGACTTAAGGATTATAGCTTAATCCATCAGCTTAAAATAAATGGCACAGTATATGGGCATTTAACATTTATTTTAAGAGCTGAAAATGGCCCCCCATAATGCTGCACTACATGTAGAACCTTTGTGTTTACTGAAGTGTTGTAAATGTTTATATAAATACGGTAGTGCAGCATCCAAAAGGCAATGAGACCTTTAAATTGTGGGTGCAATAGGTTTTTTCATATTAAGTGTTGTGTTTTGTGCATCTTCTTGATTGTATATTGGAAAAACTGTGCAACAACGGAATAGTATTATAAATATTTCAATTAACTTTACTAGAAGTTTGTTAAAAGTTTTTGAACATTGAATAAACATTATTCCTTGAAGTTCTTCTATAGATAATTAAAAATGGCCAATAGTTTCACCTCCACCCCGGTTTGTATATTTTAGCTTATGCATTATTTATCTCAAATTTGATACCTTTCTGTGAACAGCATCATAATTCTTATCATGGAAAGTGTACTGTATATAATTGGTGCCATGTAAATGCAAAAGTTATAATTTCCCTCTAAATAAAAGTTCTGCCACATTAAAAACCAGTATATGTTTTTTCATGGTAATGCAGCTGCTACATGGGATGAACATTGAAGCAGCTCTACTGAGAAATGTTTCTGCAATTACAGCTTTTGACCAAACTGCTCCACCAATAGTAGGTGCATTGCCAGAGACATTTTATGAGCTACAGTCTAGATAACTCGAGCAAGTCTAGATAACATGTTAATTGTAGTGATGAGGGTGTACACCTTGTTTATGCAGTTGTTCCTAAGGCTGCTGTTGTCATAATGGTGAATTTGTTCTAGGACACCTGGGAAAAAATTTTGAGGAAGTGTAAGGGAGAGCTGTCATGAAGTACCTGAAGGTGAGAAGAGTATGATGACACTTATAACATCGTGAGAAAATTAAGTCACTTTACAAGGCCTGGTTGTGACACATGGGCACATGACACATTCATCGTGACAACATTTCTGACCACACAGTGTATGCACTAGTTTTTCAGAATACGAGAATAAGATTAAATTGTTCCGAAGCACTGATATTTTACTTTAAAATCTAGTAGTAGATGATGTCATACCATTTCTTCACTAATTATTAGGATGGGTGTACGTGAGTATTTAACATTTTACAATTATGAGTGGATTCATTCTTTTTTTTGTTTGTGCATTTGAGTTCTATTCCAACTAGATTTAAATACTAACTGTGATCAGGATCTAGGTTTTCATGAAACTAACTTGGTATTTCAATGTAGTGGTGAAACTAGTGGTAGTTAAGATGTGTTTTGAAATATGTTAGCTTTAGAGTTCTCTGTTTGGTGCTGAAGATCTCTTGCAATAAATGCTCCTGTCCTGATCCTCTCTCATTGGAGATTCCAGTAAGTGAGGCCTGTGCTCTGTCCTCCAGATTTTTTCTGCCTGCTGGCAAAAAATACTGCTTTTTGAGTCTTAAAGATGCAAAAGTCAAAAACCTCTGGGAAACCTGTTTTATCTTTGCTGCTGAATTGAATTTCTCCTGAGGGTAAGGAGTGGAATAGTAAAGAAGTGCTCATGTGGTTGTCTGCTGCCCTTTGTCATGGTAGCACCAGAGCCCTGTAGGCATCAACTTGATCAAAGAGATTCTGTAGCCAACTGTTTGGGAGCTGGGATGAATGAGTCATGCCCAAATCTCAGTCCGTGGACTTTGACCAAGTTCAGTTGCCATTCCTGAATTTCAAGCCCCATTTAAGAAGCATATGGACTACTGTAGCATGGAGTTTATAACTTGCTTATAGGAAAGAAAGACAGTATTGGGGTTTTCTATCCAAGAAAAGCAAAAAGGAAGTATCCTTTATGTAAGGAATCCGTTTGCATTGTTAATTAGTCAACTGTAAAAAGTTTTATTATGCCTCTTTCTTTGCTTTCCCATCCTAACAGAAGAGTGTCAGTCACCTTTTTAGGCAGTGCTTATCACCTGTGGCCTGATTCACAGCATTTCATAGATTATCAGGTTGGAAGGGGCCACAAGAGTCATCTGTTTCTACCTTTATTGGCAAAAGCACAGTTTAGACAAGATGGTTCAGCAGTCTGTCCAGCTGTATCTTAAAAGTGTCCATGTTGGGGAATCTGCTACTTCCTGGTGAGATTATACTGTGAAAAAATTTTCTGTGCAATAGGAATCTCCTTGGGAATAACTTGTACCATTACCCCTTGTCTTTTCCATGTAACTCCTTGTAAAAAAGGAGTCTCTATGTTCTTTGTATGCACCCTTTAGGTACTGAAACATGCTGATAAGGTCTCCCATAAGGCTTCTTTTCTCAAGGCTGAACAAACCCAGTTCTTACAGCCTTTCCTCACATGGCAGGTCTCCCAATCCCCTGGTCCTCTTTGTGGTCCTTCTCTGGATTCTCTGAAGCCTGTCCACATCTTTTTGCACAATAGGGACCAAAAGAGCTCAGTATTCCAGGTGTGGCCTCACAAGTGCCAAGTGGGATAAAGACTACTTTTATCTCTGCTAGTGATGTCCATCTTGCTGTAACCCAGCATCTCGTTGGGTTTCTTTGCTGCAGCAGCACACTGTTCACTCATGTTGAGTAGACAATGTTGACCAAGCCAGTGCAGGTGTTGTAAAAGGTGATCAGGTTTGTCAAGCACAGTTTCCCCTTTGTAAATCCCTTCTGGCTTTTCCCAGTCATGGGCTTCATCTGGCTTGTGATAGCCCCTCAGGAGGATTTGCACCATAACTTTTTCCGGGGACTGAAGTAAGACTGAGGAGCTTGTAGCTTCCTGGATCATCCTTTAAGACCTCCTTTTAGATGGGGGTGATGTAAGCTTTCTTGCAGTCTTCTGGGGTATCCCCTGATCTCCACCATTCTCCAGGGTTATAGAGAGTGGACCCATAATGACATCAGTCAGTTCTCTTAAACTCTTGGGTGGATAATGTCAGGGCCCATCAATTAGTAGGGGTTGAGCTCCTTTGACAGTTGACACAGCTCTTGAGGGTGAGTCTGTGTTTGCATCAACCTGGATTTTTGTTCCCAAGGCCAGAGGCCCAACAGTGCTGGTAAAGACTGAGCTGAATAAAAGTGTCGAGAACTCCTGCCTTTTAAGCATTGCTAGTGACTAATTGGTGACTAACACATCTCTCCTGTTGCCCATCAAATCCACGTTTTCCTTCCGTTTCTGCTGCTTGTTTATGTACCTGAGGAAACCTTTTTTGTGGGTTTTTTTCATCTCTGGCCAATTTCAGTTCAAGATGAGCTTCTGGTTTTCTAACTGCATCTCTGCAAACCCTGGCAATGCCCTTGCAGTTCTCAATGGGTATTCACTCACTTTTCCTGTAGCCCATACCCATCTGATGTGATCCTACAGCTGTGTGAGTTGTACAATGTTTCAGTTATTCCAATGACATAATACATTTCTGACTGGGTGCAGAGCCCCAGTTCCTTGTATTTGTTCCCCAGGCTGCGTGCATTGGTATATGTACGCTTGAGGTGATTGGTCCTGAGGAACATTTGTCTTGCTCCTGTTGGCCTGGCTTATTCCCCAGTGGGTTGTGATGGAGGGAGTGTTGCCACATTGGACTCCACCACTTGAGTCCTTCAGTTTTAAGCCTGCTTAACCAAGCTGCCCAGCCTGCTGCCAAGGATTCCTTTGCCTTTTCTAAACAGGAGGATACAACCCTTTCCTAACTTAGTATTTATGAGTAGCCAGTTATTCTTGGAAAAACATCATTTCAAATAGTCAAAAAAAGGGATTTGCTCTTAATGGGATTTTAGGTGCAAAGTCACAGTGTGAGAAGGAAGAGGACTCAACCTTCCAAAACTACTTAAAGGCTGCTAAACACCCTTTGAATGAGGACAGAAGATCATTTAGTCTCATCAGGGCGTTCAGGCAATGTGACCCATTTATAATCGTAGTACATGTTCCTTAACATAGTCAAAGAAGTCTTCATGCCAGCATATACTTGCCTCCCCTACAAGCATCTTAGTCAGCATATGTGCAAAACTAAATCATGCTGTAATCTCCTAGAAAAAGTATAAGCTGTGTATTCCTAAGATTTCATTGATAAAACATTTTCCTTTTTAGGTCCAAGAAACTGTAAAGATGTAGAGTTTCCTGTAGATGTTGTCTTTCAAGGTTCATCTCTCAACAAACCTTATTAAAAATTGTGGTGTTAATTAAAACATGCCAACACAGTTCTTTTACTCAGCTGGAGTTGAAAGGTGTGGAATTGGTGGAAAAAAATACTCTGTCATCGTGTCATGCCCTTGTCTTAAATTAAAAGTGGAACAAAGCAACACAGCTGTGAACGTGACACAGAAACTATTTGTGAATCGATGCTCCTTATACTTGAGAAAGATTCTGCTACTTTGGGTGTCTGTCTCCAATGTGAATGCTGATGGTATGTCTGCAAGGCACCACCATTCAGCTTTGCATTTAGTCATCTGATGGTCAGCGACTACGTGCAAAGGTTTCTTAGACAGAGTCGAATTGTCTCAGTTGTTTCCTGAGCTCTCTCCAGTGAATTTGCATGTGGTGCACTAGCATCATACCTGAAAAAGGTTTCAGCCAAAGTATTTTGAGAGATCTGTTTGGAGGACATAGATATAATGTATGATTCTCTTTTGTAAATGGCTAGTGTTAAGGGAAAATAAACTTAATTCTTAATGGGCACTTGCATGTACTTACTACTGATAATAAACCATAATAGGGATGGGGTACAGCACTTCTCGAAAATTAAGTCTAAGATAGGAGTATGAACCTTCTTGTTTCCCTGTGACAACTTCATCACTGTGTGGGGGCAAAAAGTGCCAATGTGGTTTGGTGGTCAGCTGAGCTTTGTTATGCTGTTTGGCAGCAGCTCATAGGGGGAAAAAAGCAAGAAAGTGCAACATCAAAATTTTACAGGTAAAGAAATCTTTGGGCGAAATGTGAAGGTTTCTCTTTAACTGGAAAGACTTTTTAAGCAAGGCACCTGCACGTGTCCTTCCTGGTTCTGCTGCTTCTCATGTTTTTCATCAGTTCCATCACACTGACCTAGAAACACCCTAGAGAACAGGGTCCATGTCCAAAAATAAGTTGATAGGAGAAGGGCTGTCTGACCTGAGCAATGCAGAAGTCAGTGGGTTATGGAGTGCTGTGCATAGCAGGAGGAAGAAATCAAATGCATTAATACCTGTGTGGGTGTATGTAGTGAGATTTGGGCTGCCTTGAGTGAGTTGCTCTTCCTCCATGCTCTTGCAGAGGACAGGGGATTCCTGGGGGGAAACTGCCTGGACAAAACCAGGAAAGAAACAAATTTTGGAGTACAAATCAGGCACTTTCCTGCCGGTGACCCTGGGAGCTGCTGCTTCCTGGCAGAGATGCTAACCAGGCTCCAGTCTGTGGTACGTGTGACTGGAGTTACCCATGTAGGGGATAATTGCCCAGCAACTTTGGAATTTTTAATTTTGGGAAAAAGGAGTTAAAGACCTTCAACTGTTGCAGCAGCTGATGCCACAGCTCCACTTGTGGCAGCAGCTAGCACCACTTTTGCCACACACCCACACGGATCTCGGTGGTGGCTGGCACTCAGTCCTTGTGGCACACGCACACGTGGGATAGAGGGGGCAGACATGCAGAGGGAGAGTTGTGAGAAGATTTAATAAGATGTAAGAAGAGAGGCCAGACTGCAGCAGAATCACTTTTGGGATTGGCCTCTCAGTCTGGATTCCACAAAAAAATACTGTCTGCGTGCTGCCGGATGCCAGTACCAGGTTGATATTTGTTTCCAAGATAGTCTTTCTTGGTCTCAGGCAGTTTACAGTGCAGATAACATACCCATGCATGACCGGGGAGGACAAGCGTATGGGAGATTTTCAAGCTTCCTGTGTGGTTAAGGCACAGGACCAGGAGTCAGGAGGTTCAAGTTCCTGTGTGGTATAGAAAAGCTGTTTCAACACATAGGCTGCATTGATGCAAGTTATCTCTACACGCAGTTCTTTGACATGGCTAAGGCTTCATTCTTGCTAAGGCTTCTTCTTCTCATCCCTTATGGAATGGTAACAATTGATGCTAAGTCCTCACAGGAGATGGTAAAACAACTGTTCTGTGGCACTTCTGGGAGATTCAGGTTATTTTATGGTCTCAAAACAACCCTGAGACAGCAGCATTTGCAGGAGTAATCCGTGCCCCCTCTGCCCATCAGAACCTGGATTCACTTCCGCTTTTGGGACAGAGGTGAATTGAAACTACTGAGCACTCATTCACTGGCATGGCTGGTCTTGGGGCCATTTCATGAGTTTTCAGTAACTTGTCTGTTGCCTGACAAAGGCAGCCATTCCTAATAGTATCATCATAACCATGGTACTGCTGGGTTGGGAGGGGATACAAAGTGTCTGCCCTGATTTAAGCATCCACTAGCTTGAAAAGTCAACTTGGGAATGACAGTCTGCTCTGAGAAGGGGCTACACTGTGTAGGGATGAGATTTTGGCATGGCAGAGGTCTTTCATCTGGTGAGCTACCAATGTCATGAAGTGAAATGACGCTTTTCTGCCACTGAGATGGACTTCGCATTGCCAACATTGAGCAGTCCTCAGCACCCTGTGTGACCAGATCCACCCTTCAGAGATGAACATTTGCGTGTAACTTAGAAATGCAAGGTTGGCCAAGGTCCCTGGAAGTCGTCCCTGGTGGTGTTGCAGAGCTGTTTTCCTTTCAATATGGCTTTTTGATCTGATTGAGTTATATCAGTGTAGAGTAAAAGGTCAGAAACAAAACCTGTCAAGTGAGATGAAAGTGAGTGTCTTGTGAAATACACCTCTCCTCTGTTCAAGTCCAACGTGAAGACAAGGATTTGTGGTGAGATGTTCTTATAGGTGAACTTATGGGAGCCAGCTCTGCTTTAAAGAGTCTTGAAAGAAAATTCTTTTCACCAGTTTGGCAAATGCTGAAATAGAGATGCTTCTGCTCAACCAAACTGACACAACAGATTCTGCAAAATGGACTGGGACATGTTAAGTAATATGTAATAATGTTATGACTTCCCTAGCAATACCATATATAAAATATGTGTGTATCATTAATTATCAAAATGCATTGCCATTAATTATACTCATATTTGGAAAAAAATGGTAGAGGAATATGTAACTTTGATGGGAAGAAAAAGCCTTGTGAACCACTGTTAAACTTTACTGAAAAATATTAGCAGTCAAATACCTCCTTTTATGAAAAATTCAGAAAACTTTCTAGTTTTAACCAATTAGTTTCACTTCTGCTAGAAACATTTTCTGCTCTGCCTCACACATAGAGGTAATGGCTTCATAACCGCATGTAAGACTAAGGTTTGTCTCTGCATTGACACCAGTGTAACAGTCCTGGAGTAATTATTTATCTTGCCCTGTTCCAGACCAGTGCAGAGTGGGAAAGTGGTAAAGTATGTGGTTACTCTGCAATAGATGTGGAGACCAGCATAGGTGCAGAGAGATGTAGAATTTGGAGACAGTCAGTATTTGTTTCTCTATGTAAATGGGAGATCCACACAGATAAAGGTTTCTCATTGTGATTGCCTCAGCTGATTTATGATTAATCCTAACGATAAAGGATGACTTTTGAACATGAAGCTCCCCTTGTGAAATAAGTACTGTCTCATGCTTCTTTTGACGTATGTGCTCGTGCATAAAAGGGCGTTTGCTCTTTCATTTGTATCTTCTTTTACAGAGAGTAATGTAATGGTCCTGGGGGACCTCCCTGTATTACCTGGACACTGCTGTCCTGCCCTTGTGCCCCTGAGGCAAGGTACAGATGTCCAGCAGCTCCCTGGCTGTGAAAATGGGCAGCATTTGGCCTGTGGAGCAGCTGCTTAGCCAGGGGCCATGGCCAGGAGCGGGAGCAGTGTCAGGCAGGCACTGAATGCCACCTTTCAGGGCCCAAAGCTGAAAGGGTACTGTTGTTATCTGCATTCCTCCCCGACCACATCCCATGATCTGCTGCGTGGAGCCTTTCAGAGTACGTCCAGGCACAGACAACAGGGCTGGGATGTGCGTCTGTGTCCTTGCCAGTGGCGCACTGGGAGCAAGATCAAAAGTTCGTGGATGCTCTGCTTTTCCTGTGGGCCATCCCCACTGCTGGAGAGGCACACTCGGTGCTGAGCTGGCCGGTGTGATGACAATTGTAGTGTGACATGAAACACTCCGAGACCTCCAATAGTAGCACAGTGCAGGGTAGGTTGGTGTAATATCACTAGGGACTGAAGGAACGCCTAGTTCTGTCTTAGCCTCAACCTGAAAAAGGGCCATGGGGTTGGCGGCCAGAGATGGTTTTCCTCTCTTTTGTCCTTGCTGCAGCCCTGCCTGGAGGAGTTGCTAGTTCCCATGTTCTCTGGAAAGCTGAATCTTTCATTAAAATTTGATGGCTCATAGAATTACAGAATGGTTTGGGTTGGAATGGACATTAAAGATGGGCTTGTTCCAAACTCCCTGCTATGGGCAGGGACACCTTCCACTGGACCAGATTGCTCAAACCCCCATCCAACCTGCATCAGGTTGCTGTTCAGCAAATGGACATTTTGGCTCTGTATTTTCACCACTTCTTCTCGCTACCACTCCTCTCACCATCCATGTGGACAGGCCCTCACAGGGGTAGGAAGCAAAGGAAGAGCCAGGAACAAACAGGTAGAAAAAAACTAACTGAAAGAGAAAGGAACAGAAGGGACATACGAGGATGGAGCCCAGCCACAGCTTGGCTCGAGCTTGTGTGAGCCTGGGGTGCATTTGCCCAGTGCAGCTAGAGAGGAGCAGCAGTATGGCCTCAGAGTGGGGTGTGTGGACATCTGCCTTATGGGAAACAAATTGTTCCTGGTTAGAAAGACTCCTTGCAAAGGCATCTCCCTCTTCCTGTTCATTGCGCAGGAAGGGCAGACCTCTCCCTCTGGAAGAATTCTCTGCTGTGTCCGCCAAGGCTTCATCCCCACTACATCTACGTGTCTGAGTTGAAGGTCTACATGTGAGAACTCAGTATCTCACAGGTTGGGAGTGGAGGCTTATTTAATAGAGCTGATACAGTCTGGAAAGTTTTTAATCTCATCCTGCAGTGGACAGCTGGCTGCTGTCGGTGTGTCCCTGCTTAGACTCTGCTGACGGCACTGACCCTTCGCCTCCACGGCCTACGACTGGGAGCTTAGACCTGTGACTTTTGCGACGTTTGCCAGAAGGCGCCCATCCTCCCCGCCGCGGCCTGGGATAATTTGTGTATTCGAGGTGTCTGTGGCGTTATTTAAAGCGCAGGAGAGCGACCCCGCTGCTCACCCAGGCCGCTGTGACCCCGCAGGGGCGGCACGGAGGGAGGGACGAGGCGGGCGGTGCAGGAGCTGCCCCTCCCTGCCGGGGAGGCACTGCTGGTGGGCTTCCCTTCGGCCCCTCCGCCCCGGGGCTGCGCGCTCCCGCCTGGAAAGCCCAGCAGGAATGCGAAAGCGCCCCTCTGTTGGTCTGAGCTCTGTCGTTTCACACAACAGCCAGCCTGTTTGCAGGCACGCACTCCCCACTGAGAAACGAGTCTTTCCTTCGTCTCCAGCACGGCCTTGTTTAGAATGCATGGCTATACTCTTCTCTCTCTGTCCATCTATCTATCTATCTATCTATCGATCTATCTATCTATCTATCTATCGATCTATCTATCTATCTATCTATCGATCTATCTATCTATCTATCTATCGATCTATCTATCTATCTATCTATCGATCTATCTATCTATCTATCTATCGATCTATCTATCTATCTATCTATCGATCTATCTATCTATCTATCTATCGATCTATCTATCTATCTATCTATCGATCTATCTATCTATCTATCTATCGATCTATCTATCTATCTATCTATCGATCTATCTATCTATCTATCTATCGATCTATCTATCTATCTATCTATCTGTTATCTATCTGTCTGTCTATCAATCTATCATCTATCATCTGTCTATCATCTATCTACCTATCTATCTATCTATCTATCTATCATCTATCTATCTATCTATCTGTTATCTATCTGTCTGTCTATCTATCATCTATATCTATCGTCTATCTATTTATCTACGTACGTACGTACGTACGTACCTACCTACCTACCTACCCACCTAGCTATCTATCTTTACTTCAAACCCAGAGTTCCCTCCATAAAAACCTTGAGAGGGGCTGTCAGAACCCCCATTTTTGCTCTGAAAAGACAGACAACCAGAACCAAGCCTGGTTTGCCACACAGCTCTGGTTAGGTCTGGGGGGAAACCAAGAAGTTTAAGAATTTGGTATTACAAAAATGATCTGTGTGAGTCCAGATCCCAGTTAGCTCTGGTTTCACTCTACAGACTTAGAGACTTGAAATCCTCAATTGAACTGAGCAGCACCGCTGCTTTCTCTTAGCAGTGTTTTCTAGATGTGGTTTTATAATTAACTGGGTTTTTTTCTTATCTTTTTGTTCCCATTATAGTTTCTTCTGCAAGTGCAAGGCATGATGTTCCTTCCGCTTGGTACATTCAGAAGCAAGCACCATTTTGTCTAGTATGAATATATAATGCTTCTTAGCTTTTCCCCCTTAAATTTGCTAATAGAAGTAGGGAAGAAAAGAAAATTTTCCTAGCAATTTAAGGACATCCAACAATATTGTGTCCTCAGTTTTCACAACTCCAGTGTATTCCTGGAATGAATGAGAATATCACAAATGTTTGCTACCAGTGTAGTAAAGGCCACAGTATTCCACATGCCAATAACCTGCCACTAATTTGGAGTTTTCTGCCAACTCCATTGTGTGTGGCATCCTCTCACTAATTCTCTGGATTTCTGCCTGGCCTTGCACTGTTATCATGGCCAGCCCAGTATGTAGTACAAGTCTTAATGGAAATGTAGGTTAAATGGGGTGATGGTTGTTTGGTGAACTCTTACAGTAAACAGAACAGTCTGTATTCCTTTGATGTATACTCTCTGGAAATCCTGCAATTACTGTACAAATCAGTGATATCTTACTTGCTCCTTATTGTGCTCTTTTCTACACTTTACATGACCTCTAAAGAGGGATACTTCATACTTTTCTGTGTTTTTACAGCTTCTCCAGCTTTGGGGTCCTCATCCATGGCTGAAGCACCCAAGCAACAGAAGCACAAATTAATTGTTATAAAGTTGAAGGTGAATAATCTATCTTAATAAAGGGATTCTTTTTCTTTCTTTCTTTCTTTCTTTCTTTTTTTTTTTTTTTTAATCAGAATAATCTTTGAAAGAAGAGCTGGTTTTACTTGTCTGCATAAAATTGGGTGGGAGTATGTTTATAAACTACCTGTAATTTGATGTTTTCATAGAAATTATGTTTTCTGTGATTAAAAAAAATCTGTCTCATGCTGGCAGATCTATTGCCACGCTACTGTAGTTAAGGGGTAATTGTACTGTGATAATGGGCATACGTATAAATGGATTTGCCCTCACAAAACATGAACAAGCACTTCTTGAGTTATAGGGGTGTAAATAAATTCCTGTACCTTAAGTTATTGACACCTTGGTGTTTGTAGACAATCAGATTAAACTGGAATCTGTTTTACAACAAAAGATCATGTATTGCATGTACTCTAAAGCCTATGGATAAAAATAAAACAGAAGAAAAAAAGCTTTGAAGAACACACTTTTGGATGATTAAGTACCTCCAGCACAAATGGAACACTTTAATAGAGAGTACACCATGGTCCACCTTATCGCATTCCCTCACCACACTCCAGCATTAAGCAGCTCTCCCCAGAAGCAAGGGAGACAGGCCATGGAAGTGCACTGGAGAACACTGGAGATAACTACTGATGACCTTATGGATAATCTTGAGGGAGCTGGAAGTGTTAATCTCATATTTAAATATTAGAAGGTCACAAATGGTTACTCATCTTTCAGTAACAATTGCTTCTTTAGGAAGTCTCAGCTAGCAGAAAGCATCATTCCTATTTAATAACATGCAGCTCTTCAAGGCAAAATGTCAATAACATTGTTCTCTTTGTGAAGAATAAATGATGCATTATTTTCCTTTGTGCTCTTCTGCTTGTGGCTATGAAATTAGTGGAGCATCTGTTTCTCCAGTTGGCATATACTCTATGCAGAGTGTAGATTATATTATCTTCTATCAGTTTTTGTCTGATACAGACAAAAAGAGTTTGGCTGATGTGGTGCTTAATTATCATCCCACTGAGTACTGCACTGGCATTTGTAAACCCTTGAAATTCCAGTATAAGGAACAAGAATGAGTATTTGTCAGGATAATCTTGTTAGAAATTTATGATGGCTGAAAATGTGAATTTCCCTCCCATAAACCCTCCCCGCCCCCCAAATATGCCCAGCTTTTCCTAGTGAGAACGCCTAAATCTGTTCTTTTATAACTTCTGTGGCAGTTTAACAATGGCACTTCTTCTCTGTTCTCCTCCTGCTTCCTGCTAAAATGTCTTAAGTGTCTGCTCAGCGAAGCTAATCGTGATCTGTGTGCTCTTTCTTTCTTTGCCACTTGTTACTACCGTCTCAGGCTTTGGAAGAGCTGTGTTTGGGCAGAGAGTAACGGGTGCTGGGAGAAAGTCGAGGGCTAGTTCCTCACTGAAATCACATGATGGCAAATCTGGGAATTCTTGCTTCATTTATGAGTGGGCAGAGAGTGCAATGTCACTCTCTCCCCATCCAGAGATGCTTACTACAAAAAACTGAGCTGGATTCCACAGCGACAAAGTAATTTACCCCAAAATACTCTCTCTTCAGAAAGCAAGGCTTCCTCAGCTGAACCAAGTCTTTTATTTTTGACATCTGTGCATTTTTAAAAAATTTTGTTGGTTTTTCTTTTCAAACAAAAGAACCGCTTCAAGAATTCTTCAAAAGAGCAGGTAAAACGCAATTTTTCTACAAGAAATATTTCCTAGAATAGTTTAAAGCAGTTCTGTTATTTTGTGAGGATAACTTTTAATATATGCAATAAAATATTTAAAATTAAAAGTTGGTCAAACTTTGCAATTAGTGCAGGGACTCTGGACAGCACTTATGTGTACCTGAGTGTTCAGCATTTTAAAACATTGGTGAGACACATAGAGTATGTTATAATATTAAACTTTTTTTAGCTATGTTCCCTTTTACCTTTACATTGTCTCAAAAATTAACCTTTCATAGAATATTTCATATTTAAAAGATTGTTTAAACTTAATTTAGATTGTAGATTCTTTAAGGACTCAAACTTCTTGTTATTGTTAATGTATATTATTGTTGCCCTTCCTATTCAATTTATATGTAAGGGGAGAAGTTCAGGCTTACTTTTCGGACTAGATGCTCTGTAAAACATGAAGCTTTGTGTTTAAAAAGTTTATTTAGATCTGTGTTTTGGAGATAACACATTGATGTGGAGTGAATACATTTCTCAAGTAAAATGATTTAATAAAATAGGAATAACTTTCTGAAGCATTCCTTTTCATGGATTTTACACATGTTGGCTGTATTTGTAACAAGCTGTTGTGATTTTTCCAGTCACCTTGCTGGAGTAGTTTGCCAGCAAGGGAGCAGTCTGCAGACCAACAATGGTCTGGTCTGTTCTGCCCAGCCCTGCTTTTGCTGAAAGAGAGTAAAACTGCCCCACTTCCCAAGAGCTTGAGGTTTTACAAATTAGCTGTGGATGTTTGGTTTTCAATGAAACTTAAGGTGAGAAGTCAGGGGATCAATCACTTAAATGTAGTTATTTTTTTAATGGGGAATGTTTCTATGTATATTTTTTGAAAGCAAAATCTGTAACATATGAAATAGATGTTGAGGAGCTGCAGCTTTTGAGAGCTGTGGTTCAATTAACATATAGGAAATCTTTCTGTATTTCTCAATACAGTCATGGATGGAACACAGACACTTGCTTCCTGAACTCTCACAAAAATAGTTGATCTTCTCACAAGCTGCTATCAGTATTCCTAGTAGTTCCATGAGGGCAACTGCCAAAAGCTGCCAAAAGCTCAGCTTTCAATGCAGAATTTGGTCTAAGGGTGGGAGGCTGATTTGGACTTCATCAGTTCTCTCTTGAGGCATCCATATGTTGTTTTCTATGTTAAGCAGGACACCATGAGTTAGTCTGATGGCATCGCTGGAACAAGGAAGAGAAACCACGGATGGCGGAATTGCTGAAATTCAGAGCTGAACAGATCCTAGTGAGTACAGTCTAGAAGAATTGTGTGTGTTATGGGCTTTTCCTTGGCTAAATCTAGGGGGAGAAATGGTTCCTCACTGCAAATATTTTGGATGCTGTTTGAGTAGAAACAAGAAAAATTCAGTCTTGTGGCCTTGATGTCAAGGGACGAAAAGGGAAGAGGACAGTATTAGTCTAAGGGATTTGCCTATGTTTTTCCCCTCAGAAAGTATGTTAAATAAAATGTATCACAGAAGATAAAATGTATCACAGAATAAAATGTATCACAGAAGAAGAGCCTTGTTACACTGAGACAATGCAGCAATTATTTCTATAATGTTTCCCAATAACAATAGCTGCAAAAATACTCAGAAAAAAAATCCCACAGTTATGGGTTGTTTTTTTCTTTTCTTTTTTTTTTTTCATTCTGTGACTGAGTACTTTCGCCAGATCACATTTTCCCCTGTGGATTAACTTTGAACTGCCAATTAAAAGTTATTGCTAAATCCTGTTACAGCAGAAAGCCTTCAGGCTCATACTGTTAAGATTTGGCCATTGCTCTTTCACATAATAGATTAAACTGCTGGGATTTTGGTAAATTGCTATTGTGCATTTTGTAGAATAGCCACATAGCCAGTATATTTTTTCGGGGACAGCTAGGAACAGTATTAATTTCTGCTTATTTCATTCAATTTTAAAAAAGGGGAAAATCAGAATTGAGACAAGAGCAAATATTGTTCTTAACACACTGTGTTAATAGTGAAATAAAGTTTGCCCGTCCATACAGTGATGACCTGGTTTCTTCTGCAAGAGCTTTACAAAACCCTGTCACCCTGTCCTACTTAGAAAAGAAAATTGCTGAAATCTGCGTGGCAAAGGTTAGGTGACCTTTCCTACAATTTTTGGGCAAAAAGGAGACAGAATACTGCAATAACCCGGCTGTTTCCAATAGGCACACCCTGTGTGTCATTGCTCAGAGCAGGGACAAATTGAATATTATCTCAGAAACCTCAGAAAGCTTTTTTAATGTGGTCACTCTAGGCTCATCAGTTGCTTTAAAATCTTTGTGTCCAGCTAGGAACAGATCAAACAGGAAAGAGAAGTGAACCCACTGATATTTTAATTTGCCTGAGAGAAGAAGAAATGTTCTGTGTCTGTTGCATAGTTGCATAGTTGTCACCAAAACCATCCATTCAGTCTGAGATATGTTGAACATAAAAATGCGTTCAGCCATAAATCACCATCTGGGTTCTCATGTTTCCCATGCTTTAGCCGTGATCCTGTGATCTTATTGAAAAGACTGAATGTCTTGATCTCTGCAGAAGTATGACTGCACCCATCATTCTCCTATCAAAAAGAGCAGAAAGAGGGGTGTCTTCTCTGATGAGTAAAGATAGCCTGGAATAAAATAAAAGTTGTGTTTCCTGTTCAGCAAATGAATGGGTGTTTCTATGCAGGGTATAGTGTCTTCTGGTTGATGAATGACTTTTCCTTGCATGCATCAGCTTGTTTTGAAGTCATCTTCATGGCACCAATCAAAAGAAGTTGTAGGCTGGCAGAAATCCTTCTGCAGCATTCACTGGGTTTAGGTACCAGGTCTGTGATATTTCAGGAGCCTATAAAAAAAGAGTAAAACACGTACTGAAGAGGAGGAGTCTTTGATAATCGGTAGCAGCAGCCACAGTGGGAATTTCTGGGGCTTTGGACTTTATCAGAGAAGATGGCTTTTAAAATGGAGCATCTGGAAGTGCAAAAGGTCCAGGGGCTATTGAAGTTTCATAAAAGCCTCTCATTAAGTACATGGCACAGTACAAAGGAGAGCATTTTTTAGTATGCTTACCATTCCCTAGCCATCTCCACCACCCCTCTCCCCCTCCATCTCCTGAGAGCAGATGCCCTTATTTTCTTGTGTGGTGATATGTCACTTCAGAAGCTTGCAGCGTCAGTTGTCTCAATGCTGTAGAGGTCTCATTTGATGCTCATTGCCTTTTGCTAATTTACATAAACTCATGCAAATTTTTACTCTTTTGGGAGGGATAATTATTGTTGCATTTATTTGATCTATAGCACTGCCAGCACACCCTGTGGATGCCATGCTTGAAGTCTCCTCTAACCATCCCTCTCCTCTGACATCAAGTGCTTGTAGCAGAAAACTTCACCTCTTTTACACATATCATTATAATTATTGGTTTAATGTAACATAGAGAATGCATCTGCTCTATTCTTTTTTAACTTAAGTAAAAAATCTTGGCATGATGAGTCTCATAACTTGTAATTTCTAAATTGCCAACTGCATTGATTATTCTTTTTTAATAGACTGATCTATGGTCTTTCTGGTTGTTTCACACAAAGGGACAGCAGGGTTGGGTTTTTTCTTGTTTCATTTTTTTTCGGTTTGGGTTTTGGATTTTTGGGGTTTTTTTGGGTTTTTTGCAGTGGTTCCCAGCTATTGAATTCTGCTCAGCCCCAACACAACTGCTTTCTGTTAATATTACTGTGGCGTTGCAGCTTGCAGCTCAGCCACCAGAGGTTTGGATTTGGGGAATGAGGTAGAGACTCATTCAGCTACTGCCACAGATGGGCTGCATTTCTCAGCAGTCTGACAGAGGTGGCCTACAGGACACTCTTCTCCAGCAGGATTAGAAGTGGTGCCATTGCTTTTCCCTGACTGACATAATGACTCCTGAGAAATGTTTAGTGAAGTATAAAGGAGAGGGCCTTGCTCACGCTGGGGTGCTTACAGGTTAACCCAAAGCCAGAGGCTTGCTCTGCTCTCAGGCTTTGCATCAAATTCTGTAATATTTTCTTTTCTATTGTTCATGGGATAATTTGTTAAAAATCTCTTTTTTTTTTTTTTTTTTTTTTACCTGTCATGAGATGAGGAGGGCTTAAAATGTACATTTTCATCTCAGTCCAGTGTCAGTAAGCCAATACAGTTACATGACTTTTGGATTTGTGGATTTGTGATTATCATGGATTTGTTAATTACTGTGCAGGGAAGCAGCTGTCCCATAGGGTGTGAGGCACAGCTCGGATGTATTCTGTGCTCTGCAAGGAGCAGCAGCAGGGCAAGCACAGGGAGTGCAGTGAAGAGCAATTCCAGCTGCACCATGTTGGAACTGCATTAGTGGGGGTGCTGGGGAGTTCACTGGTTTGTTTGAAACTAAATCAAAGCAGAAATATGTGTGACATTTGGTGCCAGACCCTGTTTCTTGAACACCCTCAAAGGGCATTTATGGCTGATTTTTCCTCTGAAAGAGGTTATCTTTCAGAGAAGTAAAGAAATACAGCATTTTGTAATTTTTTGTCCTAGAAATGCATTTTTGTTATGACTTTGTAGTTTTATAAGTTTGCAATTTGGTTTTTGATCAGAACCTCTGGATTGGTTAAACTGCTTTGTGAAAACTATATTTAATTCATAACACAAGCATAACAAATGTTTGAGATTTTTATGTTTTCTTGGAAACAGAGCAGTAGAAGGTGAAAAATGCCAAAAAATACACTATGTAAAAATTGGAGAGATGGTGCAACTGTTCAGGATCTGGCTGACAAACTACTACTGCTTTTAAACTACAGCCTCTGTTAAGTCAGACATTAATTATAGTCTATAGGCATAAGCATAACTGAGGCAATATTTCTTAATCTGTAGAGACATCATCCAATAATTGTATGATTATGAAGGAACCATTTTGGTGCTTGCATGCCTGTCTCTCTGCTGATTTATCTTTACAAACTCTGTCTGTTATTTTTGGTCTTTAGTTTTAGTTTCTAGTACAATTCATGCTGTAAAAGCTGCCATAAATTTCACAAAACTGTGGAGATCTCATGGTAAATGAGTAATTTAGAAATTTGCTTTTATCAGTCTAATCAGAGTTCTGGAAGCAGAAATATTTGTCAAAGCAGTATCACTTACCATTGGTAGTGTTCATCATCAGCAATGTTCACTCAAAGCACTTTTGAATATTTGCCATTTATATTTAGGAATGTATACAGGAAGTTTGCGGTTAAGGGGGCTGTTTTAAACAAAAATAGTTTCTACTTGTTTTGTAGCTCTGGCAATATGTTTTCTTTTACCTTTTCAAGGTGTCTTTGTTTGATAGACAGGTGTCTGCTAAGGAAGGTGGGATCCTTCCTTAGAACAGAGAATGTGAACCCCCTTCCCTCCGAATTATTATAACTTTAGAATCAAGGGCTCTCAGGCAAAGGTATGGGAAAAAGAATAAGAGTTTTTTACTAGTATCTATAATGAGATAAACAATCAGTAACAAAAAGAACAGTGAACAAAGTAAAAAGGTAAACAAAACAAAAAAAAACTCAGTGGCAAATGTCCCTGGGCTGCCAGGCGCTTTCCCGGTTGGTGCAGTCACGGTCACGGCCAGCAGGGGCGCTGTTGGGCTCCCAGCCCAGCAGGGCAGGTGCGATGACTCCCGGGGAGCTGCAGATGGCGCTGTGGCGCGAGGTTGGATCTGTGCCGCGCGTGATGGCAGACGG
>VZRL01000791.1:718209-750567 GCA_013397895.1 Origma solitaria
CCCCGCCCCCCATCCTCAACCTCCAACACAAGGACAAAATGTATCTTTGTAAATCTCTGTTAATTATCTTCTAATTTCCTTATTAGGTAATTAATCTTTCTTGCTCTGTCTCAGCAGTAGCAGGTAGAATTTCACTTGGCAGTTGTGAAGGGCCATGAGCTAATTACAGGACTTTGAACACAAATGTCACTGCAATAGGAAAAAAAACCCCAAATTAAGCCTTGGAATATACATGGACAGACAGCTGAGCGCCTCAAAGCTAAAGCTGAAAATTGGCAAGGTAGGGAAAGGCAGAGACACTTCAGTAGTGCTTCTGTGAAAAATGAGGCAGCTGAACACACTCTAATGGGCACAAGAAAATTTGTTGGGAGAGCTTTAAATATCCTCAAACATGGCTCAAGCTTCAGTCAAGGACCTGACTTTTTCAACAATAGACCCAATCTCTTGCAATCTGTTGAAAGAAAGAGCCCCTTAGGTTTTTGGGTTGTTTTTTTTTTGTGCTGGTGTTTTATACTTGCTTTTATAACTGCTAATACTTTTTTTTTTTTTTTTTTTTTCCCCCAGAATTGGCAGTCTTGTGCTTGTATGTCCCTGCTTCATATACTTTAAAATTTTGTAGTGCGCTGAATGGGGCTAGTTTAATATAGAAACCTGTGTCTCACACAGAAGATATAATTTCTCACTGAAATTCCTCTTCCTGGGGTGTTACACTAATAAGTTCACCAGCACAGGAGAGAAAGCGCTGAACTATAGCCAGTAGTGGACAGTTGTCTTTCATCTGAGCTGGACAAACTCCCTGCCCATCAATGTCTCTTCATGCAGCAGTTTGAGGGAGGCTCTGGCTGAGCAGGGAATTGGAGGGTGGTCAGTAAGCTTGTGGGGAGATAGGGGTTTGTTTGGAGATTCCCAGCTCCTCTCACAGCGGGTACTGCATCCAGCTGCTCCTCGGACTGCTGGGGTCTGCCCGGGAATGCCTCACTGCTCTCTGAGGAATTTTACATAACGGCTTGGCTGGTCAGCTGAGGGCTGAGCGTCAGTCAGCCAAGTGCTCTGGCTGTTCTCATGTGCAGTGGGGGATGGCCCTTGCCTGGCATGTCTGTGGTATAGTTTCAGGTGGTGGCTTGCAGAGATGGGGTGAAGAATAAACTTTTCAGGAGACTCTTGATAAAATAAGGACCTGTTTTAGCTTTGAAAACTGACCTTTTGAACTGATAAGGAGATACCTGTTTCTGCCTAACCTGTTGAGAGAGGGGATTAGGTGTCTGGTCCTCAGACACTGTGACACTTCAGAAAAAGAAATAAATGTGAATTTAGACTTGGAGAAGCATCTTTGAAAAACTAGATATAACAATCACACATTCAAAACCACTTACAATTAGAACTCTTATTTGTTTCAAGAATTTAAGGGCTGTTGCTCTACGTCTGTAACCTTGGTGACCTGTGATGTGTTAACATTTCATGTCAGGCTGTTAGGGAGCATTCCTTCCGTCCTGTAACATTTTTCTTTTGAAGAAGGAAGCTGAGTAATTTCAGTGAACACTATGGGCTTTGATATCAATGAATAAACTAATGTGGGTTTTTTAAAGTAACATGTGGTAAAGAATTTTCTTCTTTTTCTCCTTGACATTTTCTGTGTGTAGTCCTTGTTAGGTCCCCAAACCCACTAAGCAGTGAACTTTTTCACCACTTTCACCACTGCCACATCCATGGCAGTTTTATCTGGATCTGCCGGGGGAACAGGATGACTTGTTTCAATCCATCCTTGAGGACAGTTATTCAGGAATTCTTAGCTAGTGGTGGCTATAGTTGCAAGTTTGTAGTTTTTTCTCTTTGGGATGTGGGTGCTAATCTTTCACATGTTTTCCTTTCCTCCATTTTATGTGACTACTCATGGATGCCAGTTCCAGTCCTACTGGCCCATTGGAAGGTGGGTCAGAAGTGTGTGTCTGAACCGAATCTCCACAACACCTCCCTGTGCTGTGCTTTAGTGTGTGTATATGAACCGCCTCAGAGTGCACGAACTTCACTTTGTAGCTGAGACTTAATCAAGAGATGTGCTCTCATTGCTGCTGGGTCCATGGGACCACACAAGGGACAGTTTGCACTAAAGCTTTCTGAGATGTAAATAGTGTACAGTTTAGGTCTTCAGCACCAGATCTTCAGCCTATAGATTTATTCCTATTGTGCCACACTAATTGCTAACATAGATGTAGCCACAGATGGCTCAGGGAGTACTTATGTCTTCTTTTATTACTATTTGGAAGAATAAAGCCAGTGCAGGGTGATAAATAAGATATGGTAATGTGCTGCTGTTCTTGACTCCTCCTGGTGTTTTTCCAGCCCAGAACAAATGTTGTATTTTTCTCTTTACTAGGTTGATCATCTAATATCTCTCTTTGGCCATGTTGACTGCAGTTTTTTGCTTCCCTTTTACACATTTTGTGTGTGATGCACTCAAATGCAGTTGATGCTTCAACTCCTAATCAAAAATCAAAGTCTCTGAAACCAGGAAAACTTTGCTTTGCAGTGGCACTGGATGCTTTAGCTAGAGGCTAGAAGGTCTCTCAATAATCTATATGGCAGCTGTCCATCAAAAACCTGAATAACGTTACATACAAACACACCTGACTTGGTCTGGTGTTGAGCAGGGCCCTGATGTATCAGGACGCAGTCCTCATACACTCCTTTTTCTGTTTTCAAGGAAATTCTCAGCAGGTTAAGTACTAAATTGTGCACCACTTGGTCACTTGTCTTCAGCCAGCATGGGACAACTTTGGTTCTCTGTACACACATTCTAGCACCCATATGTACCCAATATATGAAGGTT
This sequence comes from Origma solitaria, assembly GCA_013397895.1. Classification (NCBI taxonomy): domain Eukaryota; kingdom Metazoa; phylum Chordata; class Aves; order Passeriformes; family Acanthizidae; genus Origma; species Origma solitaria. Next base: position 721,037 of record VZRL01000791.1, read on the forward strand.
ATAGCTTCAGAGTGTATACCTTTATAAGGGCTGTGTGGTCATTAATGCCATGAGAATACATTTTTCTGCTAACATTTTTTGTGCATCAGATTTCATACTTGGTCCTTTTCTTGTCTTCAACATAGAGGCTATTCAGGTGCTAGAACCAGTGTATTTGGTAAGGTAAGTGGTAAGGAAATCATCCTGAGTGACATATCCAGTAAGATCCTGATGAAACTCCTGTGTTTACTAAAGGTTATATTACTGAGGATGTCAGCAGTCCTCTTTTTTCTCCATTCCCTCTCACTGATCTTCATAGCACCTTTTTGCATCACTTTCTTATTGTTTAAAGCTTAAGTTTAAGGGTTTAAGACCTTGTCATGACACACATGCTTCAGTTTCACTAACTTAAATGGTCCAAATTAAATAATAGTAATCCAGTTCATTTGCATGCATGTAGAAAACACAATGAAGCTTAGTGGATTTAGTGTAAAGCCATTCTCCCTTGTCCTATCTCTATCTTGTGTAAGAAGTCTCTGTCCATCTATCTCATAAGCTCCCTTTAAGAAGTGGAAGGTGCTATAAGGCTTCTCCAAAGTCTTCTCTTCTCCAGGCAGAACAACACCAACTATTTCAGATTGCTTTTAGAGGAGAGGTACTTCAGCCATCTGATAATTTTTGTGGCCTCCTCTGGACTTGCTCCAACAAATCCATGTCTGTCTTTTACTGGGTCCCCCAGAGCTGGATGCAGCACTGCAGGTGGGGTCTCACCAGAGCAGAGGGGTGGAATCACCTCCCTTGCCCTGCTGGCCACGCTGCTCTGGACGCAGCCCAGGACATGACTGACTTTCTGAACTGTGAGTGCAGATTGCTGGATCACGTCCAGCTTTTTGTCCACCAAAACCTTCAAGTCTTTCTTCACAGGGCTGCACTCAATGACATCTTCTCCCAGTCTGTGCTCATATCTGGGGCTGCTCTGATCTGGGTACAGCACCGTACACTTGGACTTGTTGAACTTTGTGAGGTTCTTGTGGGCCACTTCTCAAGCTTTGCCCAGGCTCCCCTGGATGACATCCCTTCCTGTTGCTGTCACCTGCACTGCTCAACTTTGTGCCATCTACAAATTTGCCGAGGGAAGACTCGATCTCATTGTCTATGTCATTGAAAGGGACATTAAGGAGCAAAAGATGTCAAAGTTACATGAGAGAGCAGATTACCATGAGCTTTTTACTGATACTCTCAGTGTTAAAAGGGAGAGAAGCTACTCAATGTTAATTTTCCAGAATCCCTTATTATGCCACTCAGAGAATTAAAACCACAGTATGAGTCAGTGACATCCTCTGCAAGGCTGTTGGACAGTCCCTGCTTGAGCTGCAGTAAAGATGTGGTGCTGGGTGGGACCCCACCTGGACAAGTGATGCTGTCCAGGCACGAATGCCTGAGGGTCCCACTGAGCCCAGCAAGCTCCCCTTGGGCACAAAGGTCCCTTTTAGCAGCTTTCCAAGAGAAACAGGGCCTGAGGCCTTGCAGTTTTTAAATAAGAGCTGGGCTGACAAGAGGAGCACATGACTAAGTCCCTCTCTGGCATGGCCTGCTGGAAGGCATATTTTGCTGGTTCATCAGCTTGGGGCTGGAAGGGGAAGCTGCAGGCACCAGCATTCATCATCATCATCGTCATCATCATCATCATCATCATCATCATCATCATCATCATCATCATCATCTTCCTCCACTACAGGGAGGGTGAATGAGCTGTTCCACTGGGACTGGAATCAAGGGGGTCAAACACCCAGAAGACATCCCATTGGCCACAGGGACTCAAAGGGAAAGAGCAGAGTCATTCCTCTCCTCCCTTGGAGGTTCATTTTGAGAGTCTTTTGCTTTTACTGCTGGAAAATCCAATTAAAATACAATGTCTGGCTAAATTTAGTATCTTCATCACAAAGGAATCATATGCTCTCTGCATTTTGTCTGTCTCTCAGCTAATGAGTTCTCCTCTTTTATAGAGAAATTCTGAAGACAGATTTTTATTATCTTTTTTTTTTATTATTAAGAAAGGAAAAAAAGATAGTCTGAACACAGTGCCTCTCAGACATCCAGCCCATGTCAAGGGCTGCCAAAGCACGTAGAGTGTGATTATGGCTTCCTATTTCATTGCTGAGTGGCTGTATAAATAACAGTATTCAATGAAAATTGCTGGCAGAAGCATTGCTTTTAAAGCATGAAAATGTACAAAAAAAAAAAATCCCAATAACTAGATGCTGTTTTTCCACCTAAGCCTCCTAAGGCTTTATAGGTCCAAAAGGAACAGATTACTGTAAGGATTTTTGAAACAACTTTTCTCTACTGTGATAACCATTTCTGTTTTCCCCTCATTGCTATCAAAGATCTGCAAATCCAAGGTCTAAAAAACCAAATTCCAGATGATACTGAGACTGATTTACTTCCTGAGCTGGAAAATTAACCTGAAATGAATTTGAAACCATGCACCAAAAGGAAAACAGCTGGACTTTCATAGCACTTGGGGCTTGAGGGGGAATCTCGACTCCATCTCTCACATTCTTATCGCACATTTGCACATTTCAGCCAGTTTTCCAAGTGTGGGACTGCGAGTCATGCCTTGTCTAAGTAGACGTCCCACTGATAGCCCCAGTCCAGAAGAGACCCCCAGGCTGCTGTCCTCAGTAGTTTGTTTCAGTACTTAATCAGTGTGATGACTTAAAAAAAAGTAGTAATAATCAGTCTGTATTTACTGTTTGAATTTATCTGGCTTCAGCTTCCAGCCTTCACTTTGTGTCATACCTTTCCCACTGAGTTCAAGAGCCTTTTAGAACCAGATATTTTGTCTCTGTGAAGGTGGCGCAGTAACTGAGTCATTGCTCCATCCTTTTTTTCCTTTTGAAAAATGGGAACAGATGGAATACCTTCAATCTCTTTTGTGGTATGGCATTTCTCCAGACCTTGAGTTATTTTAATGGAGCTTTTTTTCTGTACTGCCTCCCTCCTTCCAAATTCTGTTGAAAAGGGGAGCCCTGGAACTGTATCCAACACTTGGTGGGTAACAAATACTTACATGGAGGAAAAAAACCTATCTCAATTCCTATCCACTTACACTTTCAAGGATTGTATTTGTCCTTCTGCTACACGGTGCAGGAGGTTGTAGGCTTGATTTGTCTATTAAATGCTGGACCATTTTGGAGGGCCACAGCTCTTTGCTATATAGCTTCATTTTTTTTTTCTGTAAATAGACTTCAGTCCTTGTTCCTAGATCTATTATTTTCATACATCTGTTTGCAGAGCTGTTTGCTCTGAATGGGCCCAGATGACTGCCTTAAAACCAGTTTATAGTAATAAAAATTCAAATGACACTTCTGTCCATTAGGCAAAGGTATCTCAATAATTTTGGGGCATATAACCCTAAATTAAAGGAGTCTGTGTTCTCAGAGAGGAATTTCTCACACCAGTTCCAGAAATACTTGGGCTAAACTGTTACTGTTTTTCCTTAAATTTTGAAAGGAACAAAGCTTTGTTTTCTTTTACAAATGTGCTACATATGCTTATCAGTCATTCACAGATTTTAGAGAGCTTTTCCTCTCTTCCTCTCTTCCTGTGTATTGGTTTTGTTAAGTCACATATTATTCTCTACTCTAGAAATCAACCCAGAACTCCAACTTTTTGGCTTTAATGAAACAGAGAAGAAACTAATTAATTTTTTTGGTAATCAGATTTTTCTGTCTTTACCTTCAGACTGCTTTAAAGTACCACACGTACAAAAAAAACCTATCATTTTGGTTGCAACACATTTTATGAACACTTTCAAAGAATTTTGGACTTTAGTAAACAATAGTTACGCTACAATTCTGAGCATCAGAGAGACTCAACGTACTTTCAAATAATTGATATTTTGTTTTGAAATACAGACTACTTGCCTGTCAGAGAAAGTTAATAATTTAGAATTTTTTGTTGTTTCTGTTTTAACTCAGAGCTATGTGTGCCATGAGGAAAATTTTGTGAACTCTGATAAATCCAAAGAAGACTATTTTATCTAACAATTATCCATAATCTAGCAATTATTGTGTATGAAGCAGAAGCATCTGTGGTTTGCTGTGAAATTCATACATATCTTTGAATAGTAAATACTATCTTCAGATCTCCTGAAGTGCGATCCATGATTAAATAAAAGACTTTGGCATGCACAAAATTATCTAGTCGTTGTCTTCTACTTTCCTGTCACTGCTAGGGTAAGATTTCCAAATTGTATTTGATAAAGAAAAATCTGTGTTCTATGAACTTTATAGAAATCAATTTATCTCTTTGAAGACAATAGTCCTTATTCCTACCAACTCTAGCATTCATTTACACCACTTTGACTGTGAAAATAAGATTTAGAGTAAGTGCAAATGTACTACCTCTAGCTTCATGGTCGAGTGTAAAGCCATTTGTATGAGTGTCAGGCCCTACAGTTTTATGTTATTTTCCCTTATTTGTACCTGTGTCTCACAGTGGGAATAGAGTGTCACCTCCATAATAAGGATAGGGATGAAGAGCAGAGTGACACCAATTGTCACACAACAAAGTGATAGTTTCTTCCAGCCCTCTGTTGAGCTCTATGACCTGCAAATTATATTTTTCAGGGGCTATATGTCAATAAGTATTTTTAAAGGGATAGTGTGATGATGGAGGGCTAGAGCTAGAGACAAAACAAACTCATTCAAACTTTTGAAAAGCCCAGAGCTTTCTGTGCCTGTGGGTCTGCCCTGACACAAGATGTTTGCAGTGCTCACGCGTGCTCAGGACAACTTGCTGGCAGCCGGTGTACTGCCCTGCACCACAGCAAGAGCCACTGTATGATGTTTTCACTTCCATCTGAACTGTTAGAGGTGAAAAAACGTTGATAAGGATAAATAAAAAATGGGAAAGGGGGGTGCATGTCTCCTTTCCCTGCTCTCTTTAGCTGTCACTTACTCTGTTGGTTGATGGTGAGTTTTTGGTTGTGTAAGGCTGTCATGTCACGTTGGACTTAGGGTCTGAAAGCCAAAAATACCCGAGGGGCTGGAGGATCATGTGGCTGTTCTTCCAGCCAAGTTTCCCTCAGATCTTTAAGCAGCTGCTTCAGAAATGCATTCTTGCTGCAGACCTTCTGGAGACTTGGAATGACTCGCAGAAGGGCTCGCTAATGACGCTCCTGTGCAGTGAACTTTCTGCCCAGGAACGCACTGTCTCCCCTGAGTGCCAACAAACACAATCATTTAGTGGGGGCGGCTTGCTTAAGATAATCTGAACAGAGAGGCCACCCTTGTTCCTCATTTCAGGGAAACACACTCAGGTATGCTCTCACACATAGGCAAAACATTTTGATGGGGCTGTTCCTGTTCTTACAATAATGTACTTCCTCGAAGTATAAAAATAATTTATAGCTTTGCTGAATGAAACCTGATGGAAAAATGGTATTTAGCAGACAAGGTACACCTTAGCTCTGAGGCAAGTTTAAATGTATAGTAAAGCAGGGAACAGAAAATTCCATCCTGTCTCCAGCAGCTGCTGGGCTGTGGCTCCTCCCCCAGCTTAAATGCTTAAAGCAATCCCCAGTTGCTGGAACATTTAAATTGCTTGAACACTTCTGAGATTTTATTGCTTTTCCTATTTACTATGTTATGAAAGTTCTGCTTCTGTGCTGTATTTAAAGCATCTTCTTCCCAGGGATACCTAAATAAAATAATTCACAATTCACCTAAATAAATTCACATTCCCATCAACATAAGAAGACTGTTGGCCATGAGTGAGGGAGGAGGAAAACACTGTGGTATGCAGGGAGCAGTCTTAGAAAATGGAAATATACCAGTTTCATCATTGCTACTCATACTGTGGGTTGGGGCTGCTCTGGGGTCCTTCCCTTCTCGCGTTTCCTCTGCTCATGCTGCCAGCTTGCCAACATGACGGGTGCAATTTCTCTGTGTAATTTTGACCTTCTGACCCTGAGATTCCATCATTTAGGCTTCCCCTTTGAGTCTCGAACTTGGACAACTTATTTTTGTAGCCAAGCCTCATCCACAAGCTAAGCATTTCAGGCCTCTGTTTTACACCCTTGAAAGGCTCGACCCAAAGCTGAGTGAAGTCAGTGGAAGGACTCTCCCTAGCCTCAGCGTATTTTGGATAAAGCCCCAAGGCAAGGCTCACATTCCATACATTTTAGCTTGGATTTGGATTTTCATAAGCTTTAACACTCCAGAAAGTTGCCAGCTTCACAAATCTATATCCCATAGTATGTATTTTCAGCTTCTTGGTTTTGTAAGAATGCTTTAAAGCTGAGAGAGGAGTTAATGAATTTTTCAGGACTATAACATGAACCAGTGACCTCAACAGCACAGAAACACCAGTTTTCATTGAGGATGCTGTGTTTCCTTCTTTTGCATAAACATTTGCATCTAAGAAATAGAAATGTACATAAAAGCAGGCTCATTTGCAAAAAGGGAGGTTCAGCAGGAGGGTGCTAACAGAGTGCCCAAATCCAGAAAAGAAAGATCCAAATTTGTCTGTTTTCATTTTCACCCTTGCTTACTTGGTGTAGGCTCGGTCTGTTTTTAATTTATACCACAACAAGTTATTAGAATACCACTGGAATTTCTAATCCAAACAGACTCATTAGTTCAATCAGGTCTGACCCTGTCCTGGCTAAAATCAAAACAAAATTTGATAGGAACAGAACCAGATCTCTTGGGCAGTCTGGAAAGAAGTACTAATGTTGCCTGAAATCAGTACAGCTATGTACATTTATAGGGTGGAATGCTCCTGGAATGCTTTGCTTTTTGCCATGACTGTCTCAGAAGAATATTGTTTTTGCATTCATAGCAAAAATAAATGTAAAACAGGAAATAGATTTGTCCTGTGATGATAATTAATTTCTGATTATAGCCATGAAAATGTTTAGTACAGGAAGGAAAAAATTTTTTAAACAGATAAAGCAATTTTTAAAAAAGGTAAACAGAAACTGCAACATTTTTTCAGCGTTGAATATGGAAATGTACCTAGGTAAAATAGTTAACTATCTCCCTTAATGTCCCCTCTTTGGTTTAATTATCTTGGATGTATTATGGCCAGTGTCAACAAATCATGTTATTTTTACCTGCAGTGAAGTAAAAACTTCAGCCATATTAATCAGCTATGAAAATTTTATATTCATTTTCAAAAGTGTAATTATATAATCAAAAGTAGTATGCAGCTTTGTTTACCTCTTGAAAGAGTTGCTGCACCAATGGGCATTTCACAAACCAAACCTCCTGATAATGCTAGGGCAAAGAGGACAGCTGAAAACTTCAAGTTTATCCCGCTATCACCTCCATTTGCACCTGGGTCCTCCAGGAAAAAGACTTATTCTGCTTTGCTACATGTTTGCAATAAAAGAGGAACCAGCAACATCATGAACTCTACTCTTCTGCATCTGTTGACATTAACTTTTTTCCATGGTACAGCTGCCAAGGCATATGGAAGCTCTAATTCCTTTGTGCAAAGAGACTCCTTTTCATCACCTTTTCCATGAAGTAAATTTAGTCTAAAAGCAGAGAGGAGAAATGTGACATGAACGCTTATTGTGTATCAGTATTCTAGCTGCTGCAGCAATTCCAAGCACCTGCAGTTTATCAAGTTAAACATAAGAACAATTGACACTGTGGGAATAACAATCATCTAGGTATGTCATTCAGGAGGCAATAACACATTTTTTTCTTGCACTTTGTTTTAGGGAGCTTGGTGTTCAGCTTGAACATCTGGAGAATAATTTGTTATGAACATGTAATATTTATTAGAAAAATACGGGTATAAAACTAATAAACTCGCCCCAGTAAAGATATTCCTTTTCACTTGTCATCCTGATTTTTTTTTCTGAAACAAAACAGAAACTAACCGGACTTATTTTAATAATTTCAAAAGATAGCACCAGCTAATCAACCTCTTCCTACTGTCTTGCTCATAACTAAAAAAGGAAGCTATAAAGAACCTTCATATGCACCAAATAACAGAATAGAACACTGCTATAATACTTAATTGACATGCCTAAAATAAAATAACTTCACCAGTCTGTAATAATCAATAAAGATCTGTTAGAAGACATTTAAGATTTCAAAGTACTGAAAGATTTCAGAGAGTGAAGACCGTTGCAGAGGCTGCAGGGTTGGGCATTTCTTGCCCTCGAGACCTCCGCTGTTATCCACAGAAGCTCTTCAATGTAAGCTGAGAATGTGAAATCTCATTGTCTTCCCATGATCGTGTAAGGAAGGGTTATGAAGTGCAAAAGAGAAGTAGTATCAAGCTCTCAGAAGTCCTCTAGGAGAGTTAGAGTGCTAAAGTTTTACTCATGAGTGTGAATCATTTCACATTCTCGCACAGAGATGCCATGAAAGGCCCTGGACCTCTCAGCAGGCTATTTATGTTTCTTGAGACATGGTATGTTGATCTGATTTTTAAGAGAATACAGAAACATTAACTTCATGGCATAAAAAGCAAATCTCATAGCTTAAGGAGAGAAAAAAACCTCTGGATTTACACTTGGGCCATGACAAGGAGACTGAGACCTTTTCTTTACATATCTGCCTGATTTCTAAGCATCCTTTAATCAGAGTGAGCTGCACATGCTGTAGAGTCTCCAGCTCTATTTTGCAAGTGTCCTCTAGTGTCTGTATCTCTTTCTTTTTTTCCTAAAGCAAAACCTAAATCCAAAAAAGCTGATTTCAAAGTTACACTGTTCTTCTCTTGACACAGCGTACTTTTAACACAGCCCGCTGAATCTCTGGGCTCATAAACTATAGTTTATAGTGTTCAGCTGCTTTTCTCTCCTGTTTGTCTTAAGTTGTGGGCAACATTTTGGTTACAGCGAAGGTGCCTCACAGATCTTGTTCACAGATGTAGACCACCCTGAAGCATGGTGAAACTACCCTGTGTCAGGCCAGTTGGATGGGGCTGGGTAGTCAGTGCCTGTCTCTCTCCATGGGCTCTACAGGGACCTAGGAGGCAAAGGTAGTGGTGAAAGGAAGAATAACCTTAGAGTGTATTGCAATTTGTTTATCAGCATCTGATGAGGCACTTCAAAAATCTGTCTGTCCATTTGAATGGGTTTCATATATTCATTTGAATGGGTTTTTTCACATCTTAGGTAGATGTAATAAGAAAGGAAAAAGGAAATTACTGTTTCATCAGTACTTTTTTTTCTTGTTTGATTGCTATTATGCCTACAGTGCTCCCTACTCCTAATGTCCAGGCTGATAGCACTTCACTTACATTTTTCTGTCAGCAATGGCTCCTTCTAAAGGATTCCTCAAACCAACTCTTTAAACTAAACACTGAACAGGAGCTGGGCACTGGCACATAGATGGATAAAGCATTTTCTTTCAAAACCAACCAACTAACCAACCAACTAACCAACCAAAAATCCTAATTTATGGGGATCTTTTGCTTGGGGAAATGGATCTTTGAACAGGATGAAAACTTAATGCCCAAATGATGATGGGAATCTCTACCATCTTCTGCTGAACCAGAGGAGACTCCTTAAAATGTGAAAACCACCTGGAGCTCTGTGTCCAGTTCTGGGGCATCCAAAATAAGAAGGACATGGACCTGCTGGACTGAGTCCAGAGAAGGGCCATGAAGATGATTAGAGGACTGGAACACCTTGCCTAAGAAGACAGGATGAAAGTGTTGTTGTTGTTCCACCTGGAAAGGAGAAGGCTCTGAGGAGACTAATAGCAATTTCCAGTACCTAAAGGAGCTACAAGGCAGCCGGAGAGGGACAGGGCAGATAGTGACAGGACATGGGGGAAGGCTGCAAACTGAGAGTAGGTTTAGATTAGATAGAAGAAAGAAATTCTTTACTATGAGAGTGATGAGGCACAGGAAAAGGTTGCCAAGACAAGCTGTGGATGCTCCATCCCTGGCAGTGTTCAAGGCCAGGTTAGATGGGGCTTTGAACAACCCGATCTTGGTGGAAGGCATCCCTGCAATGGCAGGGGGGTGGAAGTGGATGTTTTTAAAGGTCCCTTCCAATCCAGACTGATCTGTGATTCTATCAGTGAAATTCTTAGGGTGTGACCCACTGCTGGCAATTGCCTGTAGGATACAGAGCAACCACTTTCCATTGCACCTGCACACGAAGGGATGCCCTGTCCGGCCATTCCCGCGCCTGCAGAAACAGCTCCTGCTGACTGACCACAGGTGTTTTATTTTTATCCATGTACCATTAGGTGGGTGCTGCAGCCCCCCTGGCCCGGAGGCACGGACACTCCTCTGACAGACGGCTTTAAAAATTAGACTCGCCTGTAAAGAGCTTTTTTTCCGGGGAAAACTGGTTTGTGGCCTGCGGTGAGGCAGCCGGCAGGCGGCAGCCTGTGCCCGCGTATGGCTTGCAGGAGGTTTCGCCACGACGTTACGTGAGGTTTTTTTGGTGGTTTTTGGTTTTGTTTTGTTTCGGCTTTTTTTTTTTTCCTCTTGTGGACCTGCAAGTTGTCTCGCCTCGTAAGCTGTTTGAATTATGTCCATACTAAAAGCCTCTGAACTCCCTCCATGCACTCCATCAAAGCCCTCAGCTTCCCTCACCCCCGCTGTGGTGCAGAGCTCCCACTTATTCCGACCCCCATCCCGATTCGGACATTCTCTTCCCTTCTCAGGGCTCTTTATCCCAGCCACCACCTCAGTGCAGTGAGGCACCTCCACCCCGCAAGGCCTCCAGTCCCACGTGTCCCCTGAATTCTGCGGCAGCCTAAGGAACCCCAGTCCCCGGGAGGCCAGGCCGTGTGTCCGGGCTCAGCAGCTGCTGGATTATGGCAGCATCAGCTCAGCGCAGAGGGGACTGGGCACTTCACCCTGTGCAGAGGCCCGGTTTGGAGCTGAGCGCAGCAAGATCTCTCCTGCGCCCTGCTCCGCTCAGAGTGTTCAGGTGAAGCTGTGCTGCTGGATCCCCGTCAGCCCTGCGAGCAGCCCGGGCACTAAGGAAGCCAAGGTGTCTTGTGCGCACCAGGAGCTGCTGCCTTAGCACGGCGATAAGGTCTGAGCAGCAGGGTCTGAGCAGGCAGCTGTGTCCTTGCTGGGCTGGGGAGTCCCCAGGAGCCTTATTTCAGCACAGGCTGCCTCCCAGCAGCAGGAAGACACTAAAGTGCAGCAAAGACTGTCTGGCCCTGAGATCTAGGGTCTTCTGCTGAGGTCCTCAAGGTGCCACAGCTGGGTCCCTTCTTTGGGACTTTTTTGTGCCTTTTTTGTCGACTTTTCTGGACACATGGATGTCCATCCCAGATCAACAGCACGGAATGTGAGGTCCCAGTGACTGGCTCCTTGCTGCCCCACATCCAGTAGGTCTCACCATGAAGTATACGGATTAGGAAAACAAACTGCTCTCAGGAAAACACCCTCCTTCTGAGTGAAGAAATGCAGCAACTTGCTGAAAGTTGTTGAGTTCTGTCAGTTTGTAATTGTGGTGTTTGAAACACTTTAAAACTTGATGAGAGAGAGAGAAAATAAGGTGTGTGGGCTTTAATTGTTTGGTGTGCCTGGAGCCACCACCTGGGAACAGCTCTCTTGGGGGCAATTTGAAACCATATCTTCTTGGGCAGACTAATGGAGATAAAACTTCTTATAGCCCATCACCCTACTTCCCCCTGCTAAATAGCCTTCCCTGCAGCCCTAGGCCAAGAATTCATGGGGAACTAAAGTGGGAAGTCTTAAGTAATCTTAAGGTAAGAACTTCCTGGAGTGTTATTTTTATATTTGGTGCATAATGAGAAAGGTTTACCCCCATTGTTCCTCTTGCCACTGGTGGATGGCAAGAAAAGACAACCCCAAAACTGTGGAAGAGTCAGTAATGACAATCTGCTGTGGGCTGTCCTGCAGCCCCATGCTGTACACAATGCTTTGTCATCTTCCTAGTCATGCAAGAGGTGTGCTCTGCGCAACATTATTCCATACAATCCCTAGCATCACCTTATGGGATAGTGGGGATCCTATGCATAGGATTGGCAGGGTTTTGTGGAAAAGAGCAGCACTACAATATCCTGTGAAATCCTGGATGTCAAAGGGATTTCTTACACTCTGTATATCCATGAAAAAAAATAGCCCTTCTATCAATAAAAGTGCTAATAAATAAATAAAAATAAATAAATAAACAGTATTTAAGCCATATTTTTCATCCCTTTTATTTATTTAGTTATTGGCACTGTATTAACCTAGCACAAGATGGGTGGTTGCTGGACCAATTTCTAGTTGTGGATAAAAAACTCTTGCTGGTGCATGCCCCCAGAATGTACCCAAAATAGAGCTTTTTGGCTAAAATCTCTCCATATCTCTTCACATGGTAGCATCTCACCTATGTCTCATTGCTAATGAAGGCATTGCAAGATAAGAGAAAAGAAGAAGAAATAAAAGTGAAGTTCTGTAACTACAGAGAAATGTGATCATTTGAGAATTTCTTGAATGCACGGATGTCTTAGAAGCTTAGATACCATGGAGACAGTTGCCTTAGCAATGTTTTAGTACATAAGCATTCACAGTCAAACCTGCCTCTAGTGGTAACATGATGCTGTTTTTTTGTTGGTGGTTTTTTTTGTACTGGTTTTGTTTTTCTGTTTTGTTTTGTTTTTTTGGTTTTTTTTGTTTTTTTGTTGTTGTTGTTTGCAAAGCTTTTGTGAATGTGTAATAAAACAGTTCATGGGTTTTTAACCAGAAATCACATTTTTTCTCAAACTTCTCGTCCTTGACATTCTTTCATTTTTTCATAGATGTTAATTCTGAAAATAAATGTCTTTCATGCTAAGGCTTTGTACATAGGAGAGCCTGTCTGATTTAGTCCCTGGTTACCTCAAGATAAAAAGTTCCACTTATGGGGTGAGAAAGGATCAATTTCAGAGGTTGTGTTCAGGTTTTTGTCTTTTAAAAACTAGTACAGCCTGAGTTGCTGCAGGTTTAACATTCCCACAGCATGACATAATTTCAAAATCTGTGTATTTTCACAGCGGGCACTCAGACAAACCAAATGTTATGAAAAATGGAATAAGTGGGCAGATATCTTTATTATGATTTGCAGAGTATGTTAATAAAACCAGTATGCAAACATATAAAGTGAGATTGAAGACAAAAGCAATTATCTCTTCCTGTTGGAGTTAGAAGTATTTGCATTTCAAAGTTATTTATTAGGAAGGAAGACAGTTTGGAATTTTAGAACAGGCAAAATTGCTGCCTAGTAGGGCAGCAGGCTACCAGAGGTGACAATAAAGTCTTGATGGGACAGTGGTGGCCTCTGTGTGGTGTATGTTTGCCCTCCCAACACCTCCAGCTTTGGATTCCACCATGCAGGAGTGGCAAACCTGGCTTTCCAGGAGTTTCACTCAGGATTTTGTCTTTAATCACAATAGCTCTGTGATTTTCAGGCCATGGAGAAGCCCTGGACCAGATCAGTGGCAGTATGTTTGGTTTTATTTCATTCATGCTTGTGCTCCTTACTTCCATTTATGGAAATGTCTAAAGGAGAGATATTACTCATTGAAAATTGAAATGTCTTTAGTGTTTCTTAGTATATGCTAGCCGTGTCTAAACATGGGAGCCCTGTGAAGAAAATAGGTGCTAACTTCTTTCTTTTAGTTATTCACCACATTCTCCCTACCTTCCCTTTCATTTTTCTTCTTTCCAAGAAAACCAGTAAGGCACAATTAAGAAAAGGTTTATTTACGTTGATCTTTTCCAGGCTGTTAATCACAGACGCATAGAGCAACTCAGGTTGGAAGGGACCTTGAAAGACTATTTGGTCCAACCTTTTGTGGGAGCCTCAGTGAGATCATCTAGCTTGTTTAGTTTAGTTGTGCCTTCAAAACCTCCAGTGATGAGAGCTCTATCTCTGGAGACGTTGCTGTTATTCTTACTGCAAAAAATTTCATTCATATATTGAGATGAAACCTATCCTCATGCAAGTCATACCCCTTGCCTATTTTCCTCTTCATGTGGCTCCTTGTGAAGAGAGAGCTGGTTCTCTTTGTAGTTGCCTTTTAACTACTGAAATACTACCATGAGGTCCCCCTTGAGCCTTCTTTTCCCAGGGAGATAATATTTAAATCCTATAGTCTTTTCTCATAGGGTGGGTTCTCCAGCTCTTTGATCATCTTTGTGGCCCTGCTTTGGACTCCTCCAATCTGTGCATCTTTTCTGAAATGTGGGGACCAGGACTGGACACAGTACTCCAGCTACTGTACAATGATGGGAAGAGTCAAGTTTGTCAATCTACTTGTAATGACAGATGAAAAACATTACAAAATGAGAACTAAGGGCATTGAGAATAGAAAGAAATAAAAATGCAGGACTGGGGAAGGGTATGCCACCTGGGGAATTTCTGGTTTAGGTTTGGCTAGCAAGCCTGCATTTGGAGTCAAGACCTGTGTTTGTGGTGGCTTGTATGTGCAGTCCTTTTTTTTTTCAGTAACCTTCATTCCTTTCCAACCTGCAAGGCCATGACAGCTCAAATCTGCACAAAATCATAATTAGCTTTTAGTCATTTCTGTTTCAAGTGATTTCTCCAACTGGGACTAAAGCAGAGCCTATTATTGTGCTATTTCCCCCCACAGGCCTGCAGGAGTACCTGTGTCCTGTGCTGGGGTCTCAGCAGGGAGGAGCAGATATGCGCTCTGATAAGGCTGCTCTCCCCCACCAGAAGGATGTTGGAGGCTGACGGGCCTGTTTCCTGAGTTCTTGCTATCCTCTGCAATGGCTTTGGTACTTTTTGCTGAAATATTCCCATGATTAAACTCCACAGCATGCGTTTAAGACAGGCTGATCTTTTATTCGGTCATCATGTCTGAGTTGTGTACTTTGTGGGATTCTGAAGTGGTTTTTATAACTTTTCAAGCTGAATTTTAATGATGAGAACATAAAAGCTTTTTGACTGTTATGCACTATTTTTTTGTTATAATCACCATTAACAATCATGTCATAAAACCTCATTTTTGTCAAGATTTGATTTACATTTCATAAATGCCTCTGGCAACTGCTGGAATGGCACACTGTCTTCATAAAACTCAAGTACCTTCTCTTCTTAATGAGAGTCCATCATCCGCGGCAGATCTGCAGCAGGACAGGGCTTTCTGAGGGAGCACAAGGGCTGGAGGAGAGCGAGGGCTTCCATGAGGCTGCTGCCACTACAGCTGCCAGAGAAAAGCTGTGTGGTGGTGCTGGAGCAGGGCTCTTGTAAGTTGGGAAGATGTTCTGCAGCAGCGACTCTTGTGCCACTGATGCAGAGATGATTTTGGCTTATTTTACAAGTATAAGTCAGTGCAAGTCCCTGGGAAATTTGTGGGAGAAAATCATGGTAGACATGGAAAAAGTAGAAGACCTATCTATTTATCTATTAAAATGCTTAGAGAGGCTAATTTTGAAGTTGCAAAGATGTTTAAAACATTGGAATTGTTCCGGCTGTCAGTAAATGACTGAGACAAACACCCAAAAATGCACTCAAAAAATCTGATTGGCATTTTTAACATGTTTGTGCTGAAGTAAACATTGAGTCAGCTCAATTTAATCCTAATATATTTGTTTTCACTGTTTTTAGGATAACACCCCCCAGGGACAGATGTACTTGGATAATAAAGATTACAGTCCAGTTTCTAGACAACAAGAGATGGAGCTGAATCAGACATCTTCACATCAAGCCAGTTTATCTGCAAAGGTGGCAGCCAAGCCAGTGACCAGAAGTTGCAACGAGCTGCGGTTATTGAAAGAGTATCATGGCATGGTAGCAAGTCTTGGAGAGCCACAGTCCCTGTGTGAAAAATCAGCGATAGGGGAGGATGACTGCATTGCTCTGGGGAAGGATTTCACTCCTGTGCCCATGCAGGGAAGGTAAGAATAAGGAAAAATACTCTATTTTTTCTCCGAATCCAATTTTTTATTTCCTTGCAGGACAGATACGTATGTTCATTAAGTGAATATTTCTCCCCCACACACAGAGGAACAAAACCTTAATGGGACATCAGAGCAGTTGTAATTGCCATGGAGGGGTTATGGATCACTGGATTTCTAAACTAATCTGAGTGTTATTAGCAGCCACAGGCCAATTTTGCTGTGTTTTTGAGATCAGACAATTGTCTTTTCTTCCCTACTTGGTGTCAGAAAACACACAGAGATAAAGCAGTTTTCATATCCCACCCCACAGCTCTTTCAGAAAAATGCATCTTAAAGACATAAAGAAAATCACTACAGCTAAGGCTGCAAACACTAAAATGGCACAATATAACACAACTCTGACAGCTGTCACACAAGACATCAAGTGGACGAGGAGTGTGTGCTCCTCATGCATCCTCTCCCACATCAGGAAAGGTGCAGACTGCTGGGCAGGCGTACTAATCTTTTCCGTTGTGACAGATACAGCATCAGCAATTCTATTTCTAATAATTTAGAAATATTTTATAGACCCCAAAGCATTTCAGGTGGATTTTTAAGGCTTTGAACCAGTGGCAACCACAGTGAATAGAAGGCAGCCAGGGTGGACTGTCAACATTTTTGAATAGTTTTGAGAACCTTTAGAGGCGACTTGACAAAACCTAAAGTGAGAGAGAAATGCTGTACCTAATCCAAACTCGTGGAGAGGATGGGCCTTGAAGCGCTGCCTGGCAATGTCTGCATTGAGCAAGGCTCACACTGCAGTTGTGGAGTGCCAGCACAATATCCAGAATCCAGTGCTGGAGACCTTTGTTGCACACCTACAAATTGGGAAAACCGTGTCAGGTGAGAGGTGCCGTCCTGGGGACTGCCCACAGTTCTGGGTGTACTGGTGACAGCTCTGCTTTGGCAGGCAGGGTGGAGATCTGTCCCCTGCCCCTGCATGCTGTTAGAAGGAAATGGGTTTATCCTGGGAAGAAAGGAAGTTTGGGGCGTTTTGGTAAGTTCCCTGACCTGGGCAAAGTTGAGCCAGGCTAGCTGGATGAGTTTTACTGTGCCTCTAACTTACACACTATGTAAGTAGGGCATAGAAATCTACAGCAAACCCAGTCAAGGTTTTAATGTACATCTGAGTGTTTCTGTCAGAGTGAGGCTTGGAAATCATTATAGCTACACGTTCCAAATATTAAAAAAGTAATAAAATTATCAGCTTGACCAAAACAGCCCTATAAATCCTTTAGAAATGTTTTTTGAGTATTTGAGGATTTTTTGTGTTGACTAATAATTTTACTGACAGAATCAAATCATGTAAAAGTTCTTCAGTATGTGAAGGGTTGAGCTAATGCCTTATTCTGAATGAGCATGGTAAGTACAACCTATACATGAGGATGGGGGAAGGCAAAGGAAGAGAAAGGAAGGACCAAGTGCATCTGAAGACAAGGTTTTCCTTTTGTAAATTCACATCTGTGTCTTGCTACAGCAGTGTTTGCCAGTGCTATTTACTCTCGTGTTTACTATCCTAGCATGGGAACAAAATACACAATTGTATTCTTATGGACCACCTTTCACCCTTCTGGCTAAACTTCCTATTATTTTTTAGTGAGTGATATGAATTTGTGTACTGATGATACACAAATTCTGTGGACCTCTGAACCAGTCTGGCAGTCATGGTCACAGGTGCCAGAGATGAAAAATACTCGAGCATGGGGGAACCCACCTTCCTGCAAGTGCAGGGAGTAACTCCAAGTCTTTTGCTAACATCGTTAGTGTTGAGTAAACTCTGGTCACTGTGCATGATTTAGGACTAGATGTACAATTAAATAGCCCTACCCATGCTCCCTTTCAGAAAATTGTATGTCTAATCTTCTATAACAATATACTATGGTTCAGGAAGGGATCTCTCAAAATTTCTTCTTGTTGATCTTTGCCTCTTGGTCTTCCAATACTGATTTTTTTAAAATGGAAATTAAACTTACCAGTCTCTTCTTAGCATATGTTTCAACCCATGTACATCAGGTGCAGTTAAAATACTGATGTGACCTGTATGACCACTCTGTGTGAGTAATTACCCTTGAATCATCGGGACTACCCAACAGAATGCAGATAAAAGCATGGATAAACCTTTGCAGTTGTTTGATTAGTTTCATTAGAATGAGAATTCGCTTTTAATGTAAATTGTTCTTTTGCTTGCAAAGAAAACTACTAATGATTAAAAAAAGAGAACAGATAACTTTTTTTCTTTTCCATAAAGTGGCTCACTAAATTGGCACATCTGTATGGTTTGTTTTAATGCATCTACTTAACTTAAATTGCTGAATTATCTTTCAGGATAAGATTCCCAGGTTCTCTAAATTTTTCAAATGTACACTGAGACAAGACTTTCCAAAAAATCTGTTTAATGGAACAGGGGATTTATCTCGGTCTCTAAAATTACCCTTAAGAAAGTGTTCTTGAATTAAGCAGGGCCATTTACCCTGGGACGGAGATGTCCACCCCATTCTGGACTCAGCATTTCCGTTTGATTGCAGCACAGTCCTGCAGGTATTTTGTGGTCAGTGTGCATATTGTGTAAGAATGCCTTCTCATTGACTTCCCATGTTGAAGAGTGGTACCTTCTGACTCCAGGTTTTACTGCACTGCCTTAGGCTCCCTTGGCTCTGTATGGGGAGGTCTAGACCATCCACCATGGTCACTCCCATGATCCTGTCTTCCCAGAGCATCCTTCCCCCAGAAATAAGCCTGTCTGCTTTGTGAGCAACATACTTCCTTCAGTCCTGCTGGCTGTGGGCAACGCAGGCATGCCTCTCTGAAGTGGACCATGAATGAGTTCCAGTGACATCCTGTTCAGTTGGAATGTACCTGGCCTAGGTACATGTCTACACTGAGCTGTGGTGTACTTTGGACTATCAGAATTGCAACGTTTAAAGTACTAAAAATGGCAATGAAGTCTGCATTTTGATTTTTCATTTCTCTCAGATTCTTCAGCCTTTAAACAATGGCTTGACCAGGGTCCTTTTCATTGCAGTTACATGAAAGTGACTTTTACAGTCAATGAACCTTAGTCCAAGCCAGCTTCATGAGCTCCTTACCTTGCAGGAGGATTCCACACTGCTTTGTGGTGGCATGGGCAACACTCTTCAGGTCAGCACTGACATCTCCAAAGACATAGGCTACTTCCTCCCATTATGTCTCTATACATAAGGGATGTGGCCCCCCAAAAGGCCCTTTGGTCTTCATCATTATCAGTGCTATTTGCACGGGAAAAACTTAACAGCATGGTTTTATATGAAGCAAATCTGAAACCCTCCTTTGTGAATCACAGAAAGGGGGTGAAGTCAGTTATTTTTGGCTTAGGAGATTGTGAGCATCAAAAGTTATGTATAGAAATGAGGAGAATAGTAATTCTTTATTCCATGTAAGCGATTACTTTGTATTACTCCACTGAAGTTATATTTGGATGAATTTGGCCCTGGAATTTTACGCTCATTTAATGTGGCAGTCCCTGGAAGATTTTTTCTTTATTCCTTGTATGTCATTAAGAAAATCGATCTATGGGATAACAAAAAAAAAAATCTTTTTTTTAGTCTGCTTAAAAATGTGGTTCATTAGGCAATGTCATTTCTTTCAGCATTTCTCCTGTCCCTCAGTTTCACTTATGTAATAAAATGTAAAAACAATCAATTGAATCCAACTCTTCCTTTGTCCTGAATTTCTGGTCCCAGGATGAGTAGGGAGAATGGTTTGCAATGAGAAGGCCAGTGACTTATAAGTGTCTATTGAATCCTTGGTTTGTAGCAAAACTGAAAGATTGCAATTGTATTTCCTGTTAGCTGGAGAAACTGGGAGAAGGTATTCTATAGTGAAAAGTCAATGTAAGAGTGGAGTTATGGCTTTAGCCATGAGGGATTATAAATCTCAATTTTGATTTTTAATTATGTTGATGTATTGCTACTTTTAAAAGGCGTTTATGAGATTTAGAATTAGATGTCAAGACTACACGGTTGCTGTCTAAATAAGTAAAATTTATGTGACAATTTAAAAGCTTCTTTAGACAGGGAAAAGGACTAGGGGAAAAAAAGCCCTCAAAAACAATAAAACCACATTTTTTTGTGCATTCTAAGGCTAATTTTGATCTTTGGCTATTTAAGCAAAATGGGATCATCTTCTGTTTAAGAGTCAAACAGAGAAAGCATAATTTTCACATTATAATTGCATGTTTGTGTAGGAACCATTCTGATTTTTCACGTCAATCACATAAACATTAGAGAAGAGTCCAGGACAGATAGATGACTTCACAGCAAACTGCCACCTTCATCATTCTCAAGTGACTCCTGGTGATCTTGCTTGCTGCCTGAATGATGGCATTTCTGGCTTTCTTCCCATTTCTTATCCATAGTGAATGTTTCGGAGTTTTGATTCCCCATGAGGATCTTTAAATGTGATGACACTGCAATGAATAAATAATATTAAAGAGATTCTAAAGTCTGACTTTGCTAATTGGTTTAGTTGGATTCGTTTTGTTTTAAATAGACCCTCTCAAACATTTATTGCTTACATGAAGGCATGTGGCTGCAGCACAGCTTATCATGAGAAAAGGGTGTAGGGGAATGGGGTTGCTGAGACTCTCTTAGCTTGGATTCAAGATCCCTGCTGTTGCTCCTGCTACATCATAAAATACCATTCAAAGCCTGAAAAGTTCAAAAGAGGCAATAAGCAGCTCTAGCAAAACTTTAGGTTGAATGGTAGGGAGTATAAAACCATATTATGCACAATAGGCAAATAAATAAATTATTGAAGGGTTCTGCTGCCCCATTCTAATTTGCTGTTCTGCATTTCCTAGGAAAAAGGTATCTTGCAGTGGTGACAGAAGGAAGACTGAAATACAGTTGCATGATGTAACTTAAGGAGGCTGTTTGACTACATTTGTGTAGTGGTGTGTTCAGCAAAAGACTGATTTTGATATAGTATCTTCTGTTAATGAAACATATAGAAGAGCCCTCCCTCATTATAAGTTTCCCTGTCTTCAGAGTTGTTTAATTTCTTTGTTGCTGTTTATTATTCATCATCTCAGTGCTAATTTCTTATAAATATCCACAGTAGCTCAGACTGATCATATACTACAATTTTTGTTCTGCCACTAACAGACTAAAATCATAGTGTTCCCATGTAGCCACTCAAATGCTTTTTGCTCTGAACCCACCATTATTAATTTTTGTTTCTGAGTGCTCTGTTGAAAGAATTAGGGGGTACTAATTAACTGCTTCAGACTTTTCCAGCTGTCAGGCTAAACACTGAACTTAACATTCAGTGAAAAATTTGCAGTGTACTAATCTCCAAAACCCAAATGTTTCATTTGAGTGCCTGTGACATTCCACAAAACTGTTGAATTTTGCAAACAGCTGCTCTTTTCCTAATAATAATATGGTATTACTGTTATGGTACCCCTAATGGTAATATGGGGTTTGTGTTTGTGAGACCACTTAGGCCAGTTGTGGAAAGTTGTGGCCAGTTATATACAAGATGGGACTGGACAGCACTCTCCTCATGCAAACTTCTGTTTAAACAAGGAAAGGCTTTTAAATATCAGCAATGATTTTTTTCATTGGAGGGTTAGCCAGTCAGACTTTGAAATGTGTTGTACAGGGCCAGTCAGTTGAGCAGGAGGGCATGCCTGGGGTTTAAATAGTTGACATGAGGACTAGTTGGCCATCTATAATGAAGCAAATAACTCAGACATTCAACATCTCTCCATGAAGCTTTTCTGTTGAAAAATTGGTCTGTGTGCTTTGCTCCTGGCTGATGTGTATGTGTGCAGGTGGCATCTCCGACATATTAAACGATTTACAGAAATCATAACTTTTCATCAGCAGATGGTCAAGTCACACTAATCAATAAGATTTCAGTTTTGTCCCAATTTTTCTGCTATGCAGATGTGCAAAAATTTTATGTGAGGAAGAACAATTGAGTTTTCGTGGACAGTGACTAGGAAGAAGAAAAAGAAAGCATTGGAAATCCATGGTCCTTGCATATATTACTGTATCAGGTGCACATGCATATAGGCAGCTGCTGCAGCATGGTTTTTGAGTGGTAAATGGTCTGCATGATAACATGGCAACTTTTTTTTTGGGGCCCAGGCTCTGTAGTTGCAGGATGGAACCAGAGAGTTGACAGTGTCAACAAAATAGTTGAGAAAGAACGATGGAAAGAAATCTGATGTTTGACGGTAAGTTTGGGCCATTGAAATTTAAGGTGTGTACCTCAATGAGCCTGAAGTAGAGCAGGAGCCTATGAACTTTGCAGAGCATAGAGGGAGAGTACAAATGCATCTTGATTTCATGGACCAATCGAAAAAGAAGTAATGCTAACGGGGGTCACTTAATATAAATGCTTGGTAGGAGGTGAATATACAATCCTGCTCTGCTCTGAGGGGTATTAAATACATATCTTCCCACTCTTGGTAAGATTGTGGGTCACCAGACTCCAAGACAATCGTATATTTTTTTAAATGAATTTTTAAAAATATATAATGAAACATCAAATAAAACAGCAACTCTAATTCAGCTATTCTATTTTATAAGAAAATTTTTTGATAATCAGCATTGTTTTATTTATGTACTCTTACTTCTTCTTCCAATGACTATTATTTTGTTGAAAATACAAGGGCCTAAAGGGAAAGAAGGGCTTGCAGTCTTTAGTCTAATAGTCAGGGTGATGAGGTGAGACCTTCATTAGCTTAGCTTAAACTGAGAATTTGACTAAAAAATGTCCTCATCCTCTGCCCAGACTTCTAGGGAGCTGCTGCCAAAGGAGGAGAGAGGACTTTGAGGCACAGGTGGAAGGAGAAGCATTTATACAGAGAGATATCAATAAAATGCAGGTGCATTTGAAGTAGTGGGAAAGATGAATGGGAACTCTTCCATGCAGGTACAAAGGGACACTGGGTGATGGTGAAATACAGTGTAAAATACAGAGTGAGAGCAGGCTGAAGTGAGTTATGGATTGAATTAGGTAAAAGGAAGTTAATGCTGTGGTTGTAAGCCAGACTCTGATTCAATCAGTCACCAGACATGAAAAAAATCTTGACTCCTCCCAAAGCAGCAGTTAACACGAATATGAACTTGCCAGTCCCAAACCTTGAAGCCAGACAGCCAAGATAGCAGCATTCCTTCTTTAACCTGAATATCTTGCACCAGTAAATACTTACAGCTTGGTCTTTGAAACAAAAGCAAGACATGTTAACAAGATAAAGACTGAAGGCGGTGACTCCTCATAAAATAAAACAAGTCCACCCTGTAAGGGTTAGAGAAAGAAATGCTTCCTGCCTTCCTTTTCTTTCATAACTTGCTGTTTAAGAGCAGATGTTTTAAAGCATAGTTCTGCTGGTGATAGGGATCTTTCTGCTTGCCCCAAATTTTAAATGTCTCTCTCATTAGAATTAATTAGCATCAGAGTGGTCTGTCCTTTTGTGTTAAAAGCACTGGAAATCATTCCTCAGCTGCAGCAAAAATTTCCCGGATAGGGATGGTTATACAGTAAAGAACTGAAGTTCATGTTAAATTGAACGTAGTTGATGGAAAAATAGATTAATGTAGATGGAAGAAATTAGCCAGTAAAGCAAAAAAAGGAAAAAAGGTCACAGTCTGTAGTCTGGAAAATCATATGGCTTTTTTAAAAACCTGCTATACATAAGAAGCTCAAGTGATTTACTCTCTGAAATACAGCAAAAGCTGATAAATGAGTCACCGAAACGCTTACAGACAGTGAAAAAGCAAGCAATTCTCTGCTTGATAGGGGCTAATGGGGCTGCAGGGACAACCTGCAATAATTGTGCTAATGGACCAGCAGCAGAGACCACACAGAGCTCTGCCCACAGCAGGTCAGAGCTACGTCAAGGGCAGCACCATGACCTGGAGCCAGGGCTGTCAGAACTGGGTAGGTTCACAAGTAATGTACTTATGTTTGTTTTTTTCTTTTTGATTTCTTTTTCTTTGCAGATTTTTATGTGACTTCTTCTGGACAGGGTGAAATATAAAACAGATTGGCAGTTACAGCCACTCAATTTTAAAAAGCAGAGCAGCAGCTACTGAGTCAGTACTGTCTGTGAATTAGCATCATTCAGAAGCAGCTGTGAAAAGCTAAGGCTTCACTCTCAGAGCTACTGTCTTTTCTATGCTAGTCAGTAAGGACAGTAAACACAGCCCATCTGCCATTGGCTCCCTGGAATCCTTGAGCAGAGTTTCTGTAAGGACTCCCTTGCTTGAAGTGGAGCTCTGGCAGTGGGGGTGTAGGAAAGCATCTCTCTCAGATGGCCACACTGGCAGTTACATTGAACTGAGATGTCTACCAGGGCTTTGCACTTGATATTTGAGGAAGAAGCACTGTGCTTTTGAGGAATTTACTGTAAGAAGTCTAATCCTGAGCAGGGTAAGTAAATATTTCACAGTGACTCTTCCTCCCACTCTTGTGGTCTTACGTAATTTATTTTCTTTGCTGCCAAGAAAATAAAAAAGTAAAAGCAGTTTCAAATATTTCTTTGTTTCTAATCTTCCTAGAAGTAATAGGAGCAACTCTACCTCCTCAGCCATGTCAATGACATGTGACCTGCAATCCTCTTTAGGAGTCTATTGACAGCTGGTTCAGCATGTAAACCTCTTACAGTGAAAAGGATGAACCTGAATTTAGTGAATCTGTCTGCTAAAAGGAGGAATAAACCCAGAATGAGGGTAACAAGGAATAGCCTTCTGTTTTCTCTGATGTGTCTTTAATCATGTAAGCTAAAAGAGAAGGGCTATGTTGTAATATTATATAAATATGTGTTTTTCTGTTGCATCCATTGGCAGCATATGTCTTCATTGCCAAGCTGCTCTGTGTGCTGTACATTGCACCTCCCAGTGCTTTCCAGTGCAGACCAATGAAAACAAATGTTCTACAAAGTGGTGCAATGGAATCCATGCATTCTAGACTTTATTTTTGTGTCACATCTACTTGGCATATTGTAGTATGTGCCCAAAAAATAATCCAAATCAGAACTGCAAGTAGTGATGTTTCAGAGTAAAAATTTTGAACATCAGTATTTGGAAAACCATTGTTTTCAACCATAAATAAAATGGCAACAAGCTCTCCTTACAAACCTGTTCATAGTTTTATGGCAGTATTGAAGAGGGTTACATAGCCAGAAATATTCCAACTTGCCTATTTTGACAGAAGACAGACTGTTCTTGGCAGAGGAGAATGATAGATCATCATGAGGGTTTGTATGTATGGGTATTGCACTAATGACAATTTTGAACCTATTGTTCTGTCAACAAAAGTTGATAGAGCTACACTGATGTTAGACCTGTCATGCTTTCCTTCAGCTGGAAATCTGATATTTGTGAGGCAGAACAAACAAGAATTTTACAACAAAAGCAGTTAACAAATATGCCAATCTATTTACAATTTGGAGTAGGACTGATAATTTAATTTTCTTGATAAGCCAATCCAAAGATGTTTTAGGCTTAAGCAGATAGGATAGAGAATTCTGGCTCTTCATACTTCCTAAACTCTATATAAACCTGAGATGATTTAGGTCACATATTACATATAATGTAATACTCTGAGATAATCTAAATGAAGTATTGACACTGACTTCCTTATATTTAATGGAATTTATTTACTTGTGTCTATAATTAATTATCTGGATTGTACCTGTGCTGCATAAGTATCTCTTCAGGAATGAGGTCTTCAGGGTGTCATGGTCTGTATCATATGTAGCCTTCATTAAAACCAAAGTTGCAAGTATGAACGTACTTTGTCCTATTGTGATTAAAGCATTTGGCTATTGGCCAAATAAATTAATATATAAACTGGAATAACACTTCAGAGCTGAGACTGTAGCCATACTTCTTGTGATGAATAAAAAATGTTGATGGAGTCCATCCTTTCTAATCAATGCCCTTTTAAAAATTTGTCTACATGCTTTTGTCTAAAGTTTGTGTTAAGTTAAAATCAGTTCTTTAAGCTCTGCCATGTGTAATGTCATTTTTTCTCTTCAACTCACGCTTTTTCCTAATGTTATTGGAGGAGATAATCTTCAGTTCTTCTACTATTCTAATTAGCTTTCATATTCCATAATCTTTAAATACTACAAATGATTTTTTTTCTCTGTGACAATCTGCTATCGACCTCTACTTCTCATAAACATTTTTTTGCTTGTTTGTTTTTAAAACATTTCAATTGTAATTGACTTCTAAATGCCATGACTCAAATGAGATTACGTTGTTTGCACTCTAAACTGTTATTTTTGTGTGTAGAGGAATAACCATTACTCTGTGCTGTTTCTTGAGGTGCAGAAGGGCTACTTTCACATTAACTTTTAATAACGATGTCTGATTATGGGCACTTTTGTATCTTTTTTGTTTGTTTGTTTGTTTGATTTTTTGTGGTTTGGTCGGTTTGTTTTTTTACTTTGTTTATTCTTCTGCTCCCGAGAGTGTCTAGTTACTTGGCTGCTTTACATTTCCGTTTTGTCAGAATATCCTTCAGTTTTCCTGCTATGTCACAGTCTACAGATAATTTCTTTTTGCAAAGTGCCTGAGCAGATGGTATTAAAAAGAGAGTTGTTGCAGTGACTGTTGACAATGATTTCTGGAGTTGTTTAATTGAAAAAATATATGCAAGAACTGTGTTTGTTATCACTCTCTTTTACGTTTCAAGCTTTTCTAATTTGGAGGTGCCGTTGGTCCAAGAACACGAAACCTTTTCTATCCTTTTGAGTTGATAATCAAATAGCTGCATAACTGTCTGGTTCAACACATGGGAAATGACAAGAATTGCTTTTTTGACATTTAAATAGTGGTTTTAATTAATCCTTTTAGGAATGCTAACAAGCGTTTTTGATTGAAAAATTAATAGGTTATTTAAGCACTGTATCTGCTTGAGGAATCAAAACACTTGTAAAATTTCTTCTGTCTTTAACTATCTATATTAACTGTGCTCCACTGCATCTCTGCTGGTAGAGGAGCTGTTAACATAGGGCAGCCTTGTCAGCACGGGTTTTCCCCTTTTCTGCAGATAATCCCTTGATGAAGAATTTTCTTTTTAACTGAGGGGGACTGGCACTTTCCCTTCTCTATTTTCTTTTTCTTTGGGAGCACAGAATGAAGTTTTATTTATGTAACCTCACTTCTGGATGGCCAGAAATTTTCATATGTGTGTGAAGGGTTATTGTCTTATCTGTTATTTTAATGATCAGTGTCCTGGATTTATTTAGCTTTGGGATGGTGCTAGTCTTTAAAACATACAGAACAAATATTATGACATATCTCATGAAGTATATGCTATTTGAGGAACAACATGGATGGAAGTCACCTCTGTGAGACTATGAAGGAATGAAAGTTACTCCATTCTGTATAGGGTTGAAGCGAATGCAGTATCTTAGAGGAAAGAGTCTGGCATCTGTGCAACAGGGAGAGAAGTGTATTAAGAAATATAATGTACAGTTAAACTATGTTGCTGGAACAAAGCCATCTGCCATGTAGGAAGTGGAATTTCCTTCTGAACCCTGAGATGCATGATTTTGGTTTTTGGCTTTTCAGTGCACAGCAGCATATTCTTACCTGGAGAAGGATTAGAGTTTAAATCAAGAGGAAGGGAAGCTGAAATGTCATTATTGTTCTTTGTATTTGTGGTCAGTTTCCCCACTTTAGGGGGGATTTGCCAAGTATAATTTGCATGCTACCCTGCATGAGACAATAAAATTCTCAGAGTTTCTTTGGAATGTGTTATTTATAATCCCTAGTGTTCAGATTGATTTGTTTGGTTGTTGTGTTTTTTTCCCCATCCTATTTTACTTTGAGAATTTCAGTTGAATGTGTTTATGGACTTTGATCTTGTGTTTTAAATTTGTCTCCCATTGGTCAGCAACGACCAAAAATCTCTGCTTCAAAGCTGCTTGTCAATACTGATTAGAAGCTCCTTCTCTGGCACTGTAGCATTGAAGGTCTAGGTGTATCTAAGGCCTTTTCAGGCAGAAAAAGGTGTCTGGTAGCAAAGCAGAACCCAAGGCTGTGGAATGAATTCCTTGAGGCTTGTAAACTGCATGTGTTAATATGTAACAGTGATCTTTGTGAAGAGCTTTTCCAGGGAAGAGCACCATCTTATTGAGATAAAACTGCATTTACTCTTGAATGATTTTACTGATGATCATCCAAATATAAGAGAAAATATT
The DNA here is from genome assembly GCA_013397895.1 of Origma solitaria. NCBI lineage: Eukaryota > Metazoa > Chordata > Aves > Passeriformes > Acanthizidae > Origma > Origma solitaria. The sequence continues at coordinate 749,118 of VZRL01000791.1, forward strand.
TTATTGTTATGAGCGGCCTTTTTATTCTGTTTGTTTTTTTTTAATTTGTTCCTCTGGGATTTTCAATGCTTTAAAATATTTTGTCTCTGATATAACTCAAGGTGGAATGCAAATGACAAGTTATGTGGAATTACTCTGTTTTAGAAGTTACTTGTTAGGGAGTTATAAGGAAGTCATGTTTGGAGAGAACTTGTTGATAGATTTTTTGGTACACTTAACACTGACTAACTTCTTCAATGAAAATTTTTCTGTATGAGAAAGGGATTTGATCAAAATGCAAATAAAATGTACATTAAAAAAGTATTTTTTAGTACACTGTAATATAGACATTGTTTGTGTGAGGCTTATGTATTATTTAGTGAAAAAGCCTTTCTGTTACCTCAGAGTTAATTCCCCAGGTTTGTTGTATAGTCAACATGGGAGATGTGGAGGATGAAAATGGTTTGAAGAGATCTCTCTCTTGCCAGTGACTGTAACTATCCTAAACCACACTTTTAGATGGCAGAGCTTATAAGAATAACCTTAACGTCTTATGCTCAGCCAGAACCTGAAAAGAAATTCTTAGTACCTTCACTGTAATTAAAATAATTTTAAAAAGTAAATATAATGGAAGGACTTCCAAAATAGTTAAAAAAGATCCATTATTTTATAAATTTAATAATGTTATTTCAAAACATGACAACTATGTCTCCCACCAGAAAGTATTTGTCTGTGAATTTTACCACTGTTTCTTTGTCTACTTGGTCTTATGCCCTAGCTTTGAAGCAAATTTTAGCTTTTTTGCTGGGTCCAGTCCACAAAGATCAAGATCTACATAGAGGCTACATAGGTTGTCCTAATTACATTGTAATACCTGACTATTTAACAGATATGAGTATGCTTGAACTTGCCTTGTTTCATTTTATTGTGACCAAAGGACAAAATACTAGTCCCAGCAAGCTTACAATAGTTTGAATCCATCGTGAGGGTTTTTTTAAAAGAAAGCTTAATTTGATGACAACTTGATTTTTTTAAGCCATGTTGTTGTGGGTTTGACCCTGGCTAAATGCCAGGCACCTACGACTTTGTCTGCTCTCTCTCTGCTCTCTCTTGCTGCAGCTATGCAGAGGAGAGGGAGAAAAACTAACAAAAACACACTGAACTCATGAGTTGAGATAAGATCACTGATAGATGTGCACTGGAGAGGGCAAAAAGCAGGCGGGAAAGTTAAAGTTGCAAAGATAGTGGTTTATTAATCTAACAGAGTCGGAGGATAAATCAGAGGTAAAAATAAGCTCTTAAGATACCATTTCTTCACTGACCCCCCTTCCCTCTTAAGGCACCGCTTCCCAGCTCACCCCCTCCCTCCTTTCCAACTATCCAACAGCTCCCGGGCAGGGGCAGGGTGTGGGGTTTTTCTCTTAGGTCAGTCCATCACAATTCTTCTACTACAAAACACTGTTTTTCTATT